>JABFAK010000129.1:0-101664 GCA_013266265.1 Fusarium sp. NRRL 66182 | reverse complement strand
AAAGAGAAAGAGAAAGAGAATCTATTGCATTGTATTCTGAGCTTCAGTTGGGGGACCTAGTAATAGAAATCGATAAATATATTTATAGTATTAAATCCTTTTTGACCCTTTCTATGGGTTTCCCCTGTCTGACAAGGCTGTTTTCTTCTGCGCTGGTTCGCAACACAGTTTCTCTCAAATAGGATATGGCACGGCTTGTCTCGAAGCTGAACGATGGTATATTTGCTTACCAACGTGGCTAACCCTTGCATGGCAGCCTTAAAATCGGAAAATATATATATAAAGACGCTAGATGCTCTAACAAAAAGCTTAACAACAGACCCGAGGTGTCTCGTACTAGACACCTTGTCCAGGTTGAACACAGAGGGTCACAGGTTAACATGTCTTGGAGATCAGACTCAAGCAGGACTCCCAATGACTCTCATTTGAATACAAAGACGACTATCTGCTAGTATCCACGACGTAGCGACCAGCAACATTGCCTTGCTGCATTAGATCATACACACGCTGGAGTTCTGACAAGCCAACAACCCTACATTCCAGCGTCAGCCAGGTATGAAATATTGATTTGAAAAACACTCACTTGTATGGTGCATGGATGAGGCCTTGCTTGTAGAATTCGATCGCCTCAGCCGTGTCTTGCCGGTTACCGACATAGCTTCCCTTGATGTTGATCTCGCTTTGACATCCCATGGTTAGCTTTGATATAGTATCGAGTTGAGTCAATGGACTGTGCATACCGAACAACAGTGTCGAAAACTGGTGCCTTGACGAACGCATTGGCCGGTAGACCAACGCAGACGATAGTGCCCTTGCTCTTGACGTACTGGCTGGCTTGCTGGAACGGTGTCTCGCTGGCAGCCAGAAGCAGCACGCCGTCGGGGCCCAATCCGTCGGACGCATCTCGAATGTCGGCGACGATATCCCGGGACGTCTTGAAGTCGACAAAGGCATCTGCCCCAAGCGCAAGACAGACCTTGCGCTTCTCCTCGCCGCCGTCGAGGGCAGTCACGCGCAGGCCCATGGCTTTGGCGTACTGGATAGCAAAGACACCAAGACCGCCGCCAGCTCCTGCGATGACTACACTCTGTCCGGGACGGACGCTGGAAGCCTTGAGCGCCTTGTACACCGTCAGGCCGGCGCAGAGAATCGGCGCCACACCAGCGAGGTCACACTCTTTGGGGATGCGCGCGACGTGTGCTGCTTTGCCGACGGCGTACTGCTGGAATGAGCCGTCGACTGTGTAGCCTGACAGCGAGGCCGAGGAGCAGAGAGACTCGTTGGACTGCCGGCACTGCTCGCAGCTCATGCACGAGCCGTGCAGCCACTTGAGACCTACGTGATGGCCAATCTCAACGTCCTTGACGAGCTCGCCTCGTGCGACTACGACGCCTGCGCCTTCGTGGCCCCCAACCAAGGGTATCTTGGCGGGAAGCGGCCAGTCGCCATTGACGGCGTGGAGATCTGTGTGGCAGACGCCGCTGTACTTGATGTTGATCAAGACCTCGTCTGACGCTGGTTTGGGAACAGGGATTTTCTTGTATTGGATTCCTATCCCGGTGAGTCGTGGCTGTCAGTGGATGATGATGGAAGAGGTACTTACGACCACCTCTCTCCTCCAGAACCTGCGCCCATTGCTCATCTGGGATGGGAGGACTCGCTGCTGTGGCATATGCAGCGGTCTTGGGCACGTTGCTGTTGAGGCCCGTGGCGATGCTGCTGGCGCTGGTGCTGGCGCTGGCGCTTACGCGACTGCTGGGGTTGTGGCGGGCGCATGATTGACCACCAGAGCGTGCACAGCTTGCGCAGAGCGTCTTTTGACTAGAGGTGAAGGCTCGACGGCTGATTCTGGTCTGTGCTGCTGCTGCGCGTGCGATGAGTGCTGTGTTGCGTGTGGCCGATCTTGCTGTCTGGAGGATACCGCTTCTCATCAAGCTGTTGGCGGTAGTTGAAAGCATTGCGGTTGGTATAGGACGCTATGAATCAATCGAGTAGTCTATAGTATTGTGTTGAGTATATTCAAAACTCTACTAGGCATGTATACAGCAGCAGAGCGTGTCTTCAATTTATACTACGGCTACTGCAGCTACTGGTCAGCTCACTCTCTTTTCTCGCAGACCAGATCAGATCATATCATATGACCTAGGCTACCGGAGCTGGGAAATTGGCTCCTACTACTCCGTACTCCAGTCTAAGCATGGCGCTACAGCTTTATCCGCGGAGAAGCAGCATAGACTTGACCCCGTGGGGTCAACCCGAGTCTCGCGTGTTTTCTCTATGACTGTGCCTCAGATGTTTGCTACCCCCCGCTGTGGAATCTCTACCCATTTCATAGCAGAGTGAGCTGATTCTGCCAGAAGAGGGCAATGTCGTAGTGCTACAAGAGTGCTACATGTACCAACAAAGAGAGAGAGAGAGAGAGAGAGAGGACTTTTGGTTCCGGATCCCCCAATGCCCGTGCCCGTAGATGACCGACCATTGCTGACCTACCCTGGCTGGAAAGATGGTGGGTGACATTTCCAAAGGATAGGGCAGGGTATCTATTGTATACCGCAACTGGTTCTCCGAATCCATCACCCGTTTCTATAGAGCACGCACATACTCTGTCTCAAGAGATGAGGATTAGTCATGATATCCATACCAAGAACCGGGATGGAGACTCGGTAATTGACCTGTCAGATTCCCCAAGTCTGGGCAATTGGGATTATCTTTGTTGGTCTACATGTAAAGAAGCGAAGCAGCAACAACACCAACGCCGTTGCAGTTATACAAGGTCACGTAATCTGGACAGGCTTGGGGTATATCAATACCGGCAGAGTGCACTTTCTTGCCTAGGAGCACTCGAGTCCACTACGCTTAGGTACCTGGCACTACACTTGACAAGGGAATGACCAAGAAATGGTAGCTGTAGCTGTAGCTGTAGCTGTAGCTGTACTGCCTTTGGTCCCCTGGTCACTGGCCGTTTGAAATTCCTCACATATTCCTATGCCGTACCTTCATTGCTCGACCCTCGCCTGAGTGAAAAGTAGAAGCCGGAACCTTGGACCAAAGCTGAGATCCTCTTGATGAGGGCCGTTTGGTAATCATGGCCCGTAAGCTACAAGGTCCATATACTATTTCGCAGCTTTGAAGGATTCGGATTAGCTTGGAGATTTGACTATGCTTTCTTTGTACACGTTTCACTAGAGAAGAAGCAACGAATAAACTTTTTGCTATCTATAGATGGCATCTCTTATTAGTCTTGGTCATCGTCTATCGACCTCGTACTTTATTGTCACGCGTCACAAATATAGTCTTACCCATGTAATGTGGCGCAGATTATACGAAAAGCCCTGTCATACACCCTTGGATCTACCACTCGATAATGATTCTGCCTGGGCTGAAGAGTCAGACCCATGATAGCTTCTTCTCGTTGGTTGAAGGAACGCGACAAGTCTTAAAAATAGTCGTCTTACTGCGTCGAGCAAGGCCTCCCCCGCGGCACATGTTTGATCTACCACGTATGCGTGCGGCATATTCATACCCGTGGTATAAATAACTATAGGCAAGTTAGAACGGACGGCTTTTGGTCTGGTTATGAATTTGCAGCTGCATCTGAAGCACCATGGGCGAAGAGTTCGACCTTTCTACTGCAGCATCCCGACTTGCAGGGACAACAGATGAAGCTATACGCTTCTTTCGGCGACTTGATCTCGATTTAAACTCGGTCGCAAATCGGGTTGAGCAGTTGAAGAGTCTTTCTGCACTAGCCAGAGAAATCGAGCTGAACCATTCGATCAGTGACAATCATGGACAGCAGCAGATCTTGCTTCACTGCCACATCATCATTGACAGAATCCTAACGCAGCTTGAATGGGTTGACAACGGTGGCAAGCATACCGTTACCCAACATGGGTTGTTGGGAGTATACGAGGAGCTCAATAGACAGGAGATCAAAGATGACTTTGAAGCGTTGCACAGGGAGCAATTGTGTCTGGTGGCTTTTCGAGATTCAAAGCGAGTTTTCTATCTGCTGGCTGCTGGCTGCTGGCTGCTGACTGCTGACCGTTTCCATAGATTCATACCATTACCTTGGGCTATCAAACCCTCCCATCATCCGTTGGAATATTCACACAACTTCAAACCTCACGAGTCGACCCTCTTAGACATGCTGTTTGTTACTGATCCCAGAGAAGATCGGGCTTCACTCGAAACAACAAAAGGGCGCCGAGCCAGCGGAACGTGTACTTGGATCACAGAAACGCCTACTTACCGTTCATGGCTCTCGGCCACCGGCGACGCTAGAGGTCTCGTCATCCAAGGCGGCCCAGGAAGAGGCAAAACCATGATGGCTATATATCTCACCGAGCAGTTGGAGCGGCTGTCCGAGTGCATGGCCACCGATACGGTCATCTACTTCTTCTGCAACCATGGGAATATCAACGGCAATTCCGCAACAGCTGTTCTTCGAGGCCTCATATGGCAGCTCTGCAGGTTACGGCCCAATCTTGTGCATCACGGGCTGGAAAGGGTTGAGACAGTCGACGGCAGTACAAGGATTGTTCTTGCTACCAACTCAACAGAGCGCCTTTGGCAGATCTTTACAGATATGATCCGAGATCCTGCTGCTGGAACCATCACCTGCGTCCTCGATGGTCTGGACGAATGCGATGAGAAATCCATCACCATTCTAACGGACAAGTTCTCGGAACTACTATCCTCGAATCGATCGAACCTTGGAAATTTCAGGATACTCGTAACCAGCCGTCCATCATACGGCTATAATGGGAATCGCTTGAGTGGTTTCTCAGCATTGTGCCTCGACTCGGATTTGCACAACCAAAACATGGCAGACGTTAAACGCTACACACAGAAACACGTTGAGAAACTTGCCGAGGAGCGCGAGTGGCCGCCAGAGCTTGAACAACGCGCAAAGGAGGTCCTGGACAAGGACAATGGAGACATTTTATTGGCAGCCCTGATGATACAGCAACTTGGGAGACGACCACCCAAACTCGTGGCAGGCTACTTGGATCATCTACCTGATGATCCCAAGATGGTGTACGAGAAGGTCTTGTTGGGGATCCCCCATCAGCGTCGACACAGGGTCCGGTATCTTTTGAGCTGGGTAACCTTGGCATACTACCCGTTGACCATTGAAGAGTTGACCCTTCTGTCCGACAACTTTACTCCAAACACGGCTGAAGACGTGCAAGCCGAGAACCTCAAAACTTGCATTGAACTTTGCGGAGCCCTTGTCACCACAAAAACAGAGACCAGGAAATGCGGCCCCGGATACGAGAGCGTACAGACCATTCAGCTTTCCCATCAGTCAGTCAAGGAATACCTTCTCAGAACAAGGGTCGACCAGAAGCCCGAGCTCGAGTTCTTCCGCATGATTCCAGATAACGACCATGAGCTGCTCGCTGAAAGCTGCTTGGACGTGCTGATATCTATCATGCCTCCACTGCCTTGTGGGAGAAGCGAGGAGAAGCACAATGGTTTGCTATCATATCCTTCAAGATTCTGGTTCATGCACCTCCAGAAATGTCCCCAGCAGCTCAAAAGAGACGCAACAGCATGCAGAGCGTTGGATGTCCTGGCAAATCATCGCTTCAAACGACCGCGCTGGCTTTCCTACCTATCGAGCCTCAGAGACGTACAAGGGGATGCAGATACCACGCAAGTCGGCTCTGTCGATCAACGCAATCCGATCTACGGGCTCGAGGAAATAACCGACATCGTCTGTCTTCAAAGTCACAAGAACAAGAAATCAACGCCTCGACTTGATGCTCTGCGCCTAGCATCACTGCTTGGTATACCGTGTGTTGTTCACAAGATCCTCGACCGGGCCAGTCTCACCAGCTATATGCGTCAGATAAATATCCGCTCTTCATTCTACGAGTGCTGCCGGCAGCGATCGAGCGTTACATCAAGCTGGAACAAGATCCAACAGGGCGGGACGCTGCAGCTATCCGGGGAAGAGCTTACGGCCATGAGCCCCCTCGAACTGGCCGTACTTGGTGGCCACGAACAAGTCGTCTCTCTTCTGCTGGCTCGACATGCACGGTCGAGCATGTGGCCAGACTCTACCTTTGCCTTGATGACTGCCGTCAGTCGCTGCGAAGCAGATATAGTCCAGTTGCTTATCCAAGCAGGAACTCCGAGGCTCAGAGCGCCTCATAGACTTGATGGCCCAGTCTGCACGGCTGTCGTCAACAGGCGACTGGACGTGGTCAAGTTTCTTTGCGGCTCCGATGTCAGCATCTGGGCACGACCAGAGTCCAAACTTGGCGAGATTACACAAGCTCTGCTGTGCTTAGCAAACACACCGATGCTGTCCACGTCTGACGAGGCCGCCTTTGTCGAATACGCAAGGGTTTTGGTCCGTGGCGGAGCGTCACCCGACGGCTCTGACTTGAGTATTCGAGGCGTGAGGATGGGTCCTACAACTCGATATCTGAAGCGTGCAGCCATGGACTTTCTCTTCAGCCAAGGCATCGTTCTAAAGGCTTCCGGCCCGTTCCCTGATAGGAAGACACCTCTGATGCTCTGCATTGCATCTGCGAATCTGGAGGATCCGGACTCCAATCCGCTAACAGCAATCCAGGTTCTGTTGGACTCTGGAGCCTACATCAACCAAAAGGATCTGCGAGGCTGGAGCGCACTGCATCATGTGGCCAACCGAATAGCGATAGGGAGGGTCAAGAAAAGCTGGGATAGTACAGGCGACGTGGAAGAGCTCAAGCTCTATCAGATTGCGCATCTATTGCTGCAAGCAGGAATCGATCAAGACATGGAGGATAACAAGAAAAGAACTGCAGCTGATTTTCTTCGAGTTGTCGGGGCGCCTATCTGGAACCAAAATATGTCAGAGTATGAACGATTTAGACGCAGCTACCGCTTTGACAGTGCTTGATCTTTACTATTCAAATCCAAGAATGACACACTCAGTTCGAGTTGACGATTCCGGATGGAGGGAGAGACCAATACTAGTAGCTACAAGATATATACTAGAAAAGAAACAATAGTATACTTGGCTTGTCGAAGCTGTCCAACAAGTACAATCGAAACGGGATATCCTCCAAAGTATTGAAAATATCGCGTATTGAGTGAATAAATATCAAACAAAAGAACGGATGATGCTCATCATCCTGCTGGATGCTCGACTCACAGCCGTCGCCCCTGACGATACCGTAAAGTCACTTCGGTCTGTGTCGCTAGAACGTCTCCGTGACTGCATCGCCCTGACAAACTTTGGCCAAGTATTTGTCAGAACAAGATACTTGATGTGACCTTCTGCCGCTTCGAACACAGCAGGGCCAAACCCCTCGGGGATCTGTCCCGTATAATGGACCCTGCCAGCAATGCTCTCAAACGAAGGCGCCACTGTTGACCCTGATCCAGCAGTCGAGGGCGCCTCAAAAGGCACGGCTGGGTTGACGCGAGCCTCCCCCAGTAGGGTCCGCGCAGCCTTCTCGAACATGTCCTCGAGACACTTGAGATCTGGGGATGAGAGGTTGAGAGGAAACTCGGCGTCTCTGGGACTGATGAAGACGACGTAGAGCTCGAGGGCGCGGTTGTATGCCTGGAGCGTCTGCTCCCCGTCTGGTTGCTCATGCCACGATGCTTTCCATCTCGCAAGCCGCGTCAAAAACGCAATATTCTCTCCGGAAAAGTCACTCAGGGCTGAAAAGTCTTGGAGAGGACCGGGGTTGTCGTCGAGAGCGTGATTGAGAGCCGTCATAGTCAGTAGTCGATCTCCCAGGCTCTCGTCGGAATAGTCGAGCACGCCTCCCTTCTCGGCCATGCTAGGGTTGGAAGAGAGTTTTCGGCTCGTCGAGGTATCAGCTTGGAGAGTTGTTTCCGATCCAAGCTCCCATCTGGTGTTGGAGTCGGCCGCACGCTTGACGAGAGCCCAGTGCTTGATGATCTGAAGAGCAGGGACAAAAACGGCAAAGATTTCAAACATCAAGACCGAGAGGTGTATCCTGCTTCCGGTCAGCAGCTGTCACCTCTTTCACATCGCCGAGTGTCTTACCATTGACTGGGAGAAAAGTACATGTTGACTTTTGCAAACGCGGGCACATAGCTTGCCACTAGAAACATGGGCGTTGCATGCAGACTGAAAGCCTTTGTCAGCGAGAGTCTATCGAACCAAGGGCATTTACGTACTTGGAAATGCAGCAGCCTATGGTTTGTGTTCGCCATCCCATGGTATCACGAATACCCCAGGCTCGCCAGATGAGTACAGGCGCAACCTGCCAAGTGGTGAGCAAACGTGAGAAAAGGATCACAACCCTCAAAGACATACGATCCAGGTCCAAGCAACCTGCCAGAGAACAGAGGGCCACCATTCCCAGCCCCGGCCTAGGTCGACGAGTTGTTCTGGAAGCGTGGCGCCACGGAGCTCGGTGCCAGGAATGCCAAACGTGGGATGATACTTGCGGCATGCCAGCCACATGCCGACCGTCAAAAGGACCTGGTGTCTCGTTAGCTGTGTAGACAGAATTGGAAGTGCAAAGGATCTACCTGAAAGACCATTCCAAAGCCGATAAAGATCATAATCTTGTTGGTATAGTCCATGTTCCTGAGGCGGCAGAGCCACGATGACCGAGAGCCGTTGCAACCAGTCCTCATCTGCAAATGATGGCTGGTGAATCTCTTTTGCCTCTTGGCAACGTAGAGAAAACGACTGTTTGACGCGTGAAAGAGAGCGATGCCGAGAGGAAACCAGATGCCCATAAAGAAGTACTGCACGTCGTATGCTAGCACAAGAGGCATGGTAGCGCCTATGGGATACGTGATTTGTCCCAGGATCCAATAGAGATGCAAGAAGGTGATGGCAAACAAGGATAGTGTCAGACCGCGAAGCCTAAGGATGGGATTGCGGCGGTTGACCCAGCAGAAAGCCATCCCGGCAAAGACCAGAGCCGTCCATATCGCACAGAAAGAAACATAAAAGACACCCACCCGATCCCAGTTTGGGGGACTGGGCGGGATGTTGTAGACGGTGATGCCAGGAGGGATACTGTCCATGGCTGAGAATAGGCTCTTTTGCTCTAGACGGAGCTTGATAGTGAAACGAGAATTCCAGTCGAGAGGCACACAGACGAGTGTCGTGAACCTGTATTCTTATTAGAAAGCTGGAAGGGGCATTTTCCGAGTAGTGAGGGCCCCTTGTTCGTGATCGTCAAGACTAGACCGACTTGACCGTCTTGACCCCCCAAGGCTCCAAGCCCTCGGGTTTCCTTGCAGCAGCCATGATCAGCGTGCCGCAGAGGCAGATACAAGAGGCACGAATCAGGGGAAGAAGCAGAAGCGGCAGAGCTAGCTCACGGCACACACTATCCTCCCCTTGACAAGTTCCCGGTCACTCAGACGTGACTCTCTGGATAGCTGCAGCCAAAAGACAACCTGGGCGTCATTTCTCGGTTTCCGTAGGGTGACATGCCGTCGGGATCATCTGCACGCGCAATTCGATCTCGTACCCGCAAGCTTTGGCCTGTTGTGGGTAAAGATGGCTAGTTGGATGAGCCCTGGACAGGAGGGTTTGATACCAAGATGCATATCTCCAGCGTCTTTACAGTCAGCATCACCCTCCTTGGCGCCTGTCAAACACCACGCGGCTCATGTCTCGTCTATTCCCCCGTTCTGGTACCCTGCCATGTGATCTGTGTTGTGGCCTCCCTGCATGAACCGAAGAATCTCGGCCACAATGTCTTGTACGCACCCGGGATATGTCATCGCCTTTCACACTATGCCTCTATCGAGAAACGGCTCTGTAGATCCTTATACTGCCGTCCAATCTACACGCAGACTAGACGACAAACATGCCTATCTCCTTCGAATCCCGCATATGATTCCAAGCCTTGGTCATGTAATTGGTGATATAACCAACGCGCTGGTAGACACTTCCAGATTCTTGTACTTTGTCTGGCTGCTTCTTCAGAGTCTCTGCATCTGCCTTGGCCAACACCAACGCCGTATCGTCATCGTATGCGTTTCTCGTGCTCATTCTTGTACAGAACCGCAGACAGAACAGTTCGTTGCTCGGGAGCTTCCGCAGACGGAATAGGCTGTCTGGTCTTTCAAAGTGCTTCTTGGTGCTGTGGCCTGGCTTGTTCAAAAACACCATGCTTCCCTGGATGGAGAAATTCACTGCCATGATCTTGCCTGTGAGAAAGATGTAACCTGACGTGACTTCTCCGAAAACATTGTGTCCCTTGAGAGGGCACTCGGATCGATCCAGGTCAGCCTTGACGAAGAACTTGTCGCTATCAAAGCTCTCGAGCCCCCAGGTCACCCCGCGATGAACGCTGAGCCAGCTCCAACTCGGCGAGATGAATTGCGGTTTAGCGTTTGGGAATCTCGCATCAGGCGCCTCCGGATCCTCGCCAGAGTCTTGCTCGTCAGGCATCCAGCGTAAGCCATTGAGCAAATCCTTCTCCCACAGACCCGCGAGGTATCTGCCAGTCTGCTTGTTCGACCATTCCGTGGCCAACCCTGCAACAGCAGGTAGACCATCTGACTTTTTGGTGATTTGCTTCTGCGAATACTGGACAATCAGGTCGCGCCAGAGCTCATGGTGCTCCGCAAACTCTTTGGCTTCTCCCTCGAGTGGAGGCGCCGGTCGAGTATTTGTACTCCTGAAGCTCTTTGTTCCTTTGATGAACTTGTGGCCTGTCTTGATAATGCGGCGAGCCGGTACCAATGGATCGTCTTCGTGTTCTTCAAGCGCACCGCACTCGCATTCCATCGATGAGAGGCAGTCGAATACCATCTCGCTCTTGGTGTAGTGAAGAATCCGAGTTGCCAAGAGTCTCTCCTGGAAACACCAGGCTCGCGTCATCAGCGGGTGGTCCTGAACATCGCTCAGTCTCGTTCCAGCAATGGGATTTGCAGAGCCTTTTGACACGTTGGGATCGGTATTCCAGCCAAAGACAGAATGCTTTCCCACTTTACGTCCATACACCTCAAAGGGCCGGCCATCAGGGAATGTCCCAGACACCGTCACGAACGGTTCCCTTTGGAACAGACAACCACCAGCACCGTCAGACGAGCCAGTCGCTGCCAGGACCAGCTCTGCGCCGTTGTAGATGGACGCCATCTTGGCTGCTTCGGTTTCCCAATCTTTTGCATCATCTTGAACGATGCAGAGTGAGTCTATCCAGACATATCGGATGCCTAGCTCTCTTGAAATTACAACAGCATCCTGAAACGTTTTGGCAAGACGAGCAAAAGGGATGTTTTGTTTCCACTGGCCAAGGGTTGACGTCAAGGATACCAAGTGTTGAGTTCTCCCCCAGCAGTGAGACAGCGCAATATACGGCTCATCCGCTTGCTGCGTGGAATTGTCGTGCTCAACAATACGAATCCCATCGTTTGTATCAGGTCCGATATCAACCACTCTCTTCGGAAGTCGCCTTGCAGTTGCAGCCTCAGCTTCAGAGCAAACTGTGTGCTTTTCTTTGCAAGTCTTTATCCACCCCCTGACCCTATCGAAGGATGACGGAGACGACGGATCCAGTTCTATATGCCGTGCGAGTCCACCGAACTCGGGTGGTAGACTCCAATCGGGTCGTTCCACCGTCATTGAGGAGCCAATCGTCGGCCATGGCGATGGAGAACCTGGATTATAATGAGTCTTGGTTTGTCACTTGTCACTCGTCTGTGATGTGTATGTCGTACCCGGTAAAGTATAAATCTCATTACTTTCGATAACCTCTCCTTCAGCACCTCCGCTCGCAGAGAACATGTCAAAATCATCAGGAGGACTTCCTCGGATAAGATTGACCCTTAAAACGTTTCCCTTGCAGAATACAACCTTTAGCCAAAGCTCGAGGTCGCTGCAGTCCAAGGTTCCTTTGGTGAGCTTCATCAAGACCTGGTGGAGGAGCAAGCAGGAAGTGCAAGCTCCCGCCGCCGAGCCTGGCATGTCAGGGAGATAAATGCTGATCTCCCATGAGGCATAATCAATACGTCCTCGCCCTGCCCAATCAGGTGCTTCGTCCAAGTTACCAGCCTTGGCCGCCCTGGCTGCGTTGATAGAACCCGAGTTCTCGTGCATGGCTATACCGGCCAGGGGGATAGCGGTTGAGGCTGATCCTCCGTAGAGGTTCCAGCATATTCGACATAGCCTGGGATCACTCCTGATATCATCCTCGGTCTTTCCAAGGGGATAAGGCAGCTGTCTGAGGTTCAGAGAGACCATGGTTGTCTAACCCCGCAGCACAGGAGCATTTATGGCACAAGTAGACAAAACTTGGGTAGAAACGGTCAGAACCTGAGGTGAGGCAATAAGAGTTGGGTGCAGATAATTGTAGGAGTGAGGTTTAGGCTGAGGAATTAAGCGACTGCAACATATTGACTGGCCTCTTTTGGCCCCCAGGTTATGGGTCATGTGATGCCCGTAGTTGTGATAAGTCATTTTGGTATTATAACAACAGTTTCTTTTATAGTAAAAAAAGATTGAATTCATTGCAGTAACCACTGGACCTAAGTGTACTTGGGTAGATATATTCAATACGCTTAATGCCACTAAGCATCTTAAACACGCTGTATCACACAACACTAATTCTTATAACTTAGTAGGCAAGGGTGTAATTCCTATTATCAAGTTTCTTTTTCATAACTGACGGGTTCCTAGGACATCTGACTGGATTCAAACCTGTGACTAAGTAAAAGCTCGGGTTGACTGTGACTCTAAAATTGCTTCGTTCCAGTCATATATAACTTTAACAGGTAGGTAGTCAAGATAAAATAAGCCTGGACCATATAAAACAAAATAGATATTCCAGTACCCAGCATTTTGAATCAATGCAAAAGTTGAAATATATGTTGACCTTGATTGTTTAATTGTGTTGGCCCATCTATCCATCCCAGATAACTTCACTGACCATCGAGATAATTTCTTGGGGGATTCTCTTCCTTGCAAGGCTTATATTATTCATCGGGTTACAAACATATATATGAGCCAGTGAAGAAAATAAAGAATTAGCCACTGCGTTTCAGATGCTGGTGAGACTGAAATCAAACAAGCGTAGAGAACGCACCCACGTTTGAGATCGGGTGGACTTGGCTTCAACGGTCAGCTATCGACACTATATGCCTATCGATTGAACGGGCTAGTGATGAATGTTGAATGTATCAGGAGGATCGAGGCCAAAGAGTTGATGGGAAAATACAATTTTCAACTAGAACAGATAACGTTGGGCTTCTATCTGGTTAGTAGACTAATAAACTTTTTAGTCTTTAACACAAACCAGAAACTAAAGATCATGGTTCAGCTCATAGAATACACCCAATATGGGATCAGTCTCATCAGACATATTTACACTGAAATTATTGAACCTAGACTGATTATAAAGTACATCTCAACCCCGATTTAGCGCCTATACAATCCGCAGCGTCTCCTTGACTTCATGATATCTCTCCTCGGCCCTCCTACGCCAGCTCGTTGGTGACGTCCAAGCCCACTTCATATGCTCTGCTTCCAATAAACCTAGCCTTTTGTAAAAGCTCGATGCCGAGGATTCTCTAGCCAGTACCATATACCAATCATGTCTCCCAATCTTTGCTAGCCTCACACAAGCGACTGTATCACCATCGGCTACATCCTCAGGATGATCAGGATAAAACACATCCCATCCAGTACGACGATGCCACTCCAGAGTATAACTCTGACTCACCACTGCTGGCGCATCGTATTCAGCTCCCCACATGTAATACTTGTTTGTGCGCCGGATCCGTATTGTGGCATACGAAACCCAGCCAGAGAGTAATAATACAGCTGAGGAAATAGCTCCTGTTTTTTGTGAACCCGTGAACTTGCATCTCACATCTACTACACTGGCGTATATCTCTTGAAGCTCGGAGCCGAAAAGAGATGGCGCCTTGTGTTTGTAGGATATTTCGCCGACTATCGAAGCCCAAGACCAGCTTGGTGCGCGCCATGACTTTGGTTTGCCTCTGTCTTTGCGGTCGTAGTCAGTTCCACGTGCCCAAAGAAGGCCTTCAACCATATGACCGCGCCACAGTCCAGCAGCATAGTCGTCGCCGAGCAGACCTGATATTCGGCTTGCCAGGCCGGAGAGAGCAGGAAAGACATCACTCTCCACTTTGAGATTCCCCATGACGTGAGAGTATCTCTCAACGATGGCGTACCAGAGGTATCGCAACTGCATCGGCGTGACATCGCTGGTCTTGATCGACTGCCTACTGACCAGTCTTCGAAACTCCAAATCGTCGCTCTTTTCATCATGTCTCATGCCACAATCGCAAGAAACGCATGTCCGGCATTCCCATACTAGTTCTCTTTTCGCAAAGTGGAGCATACGGGGCGACAAAAGACGTTCTTGAAAGACCCACGCGCGTGTAAGCAGGGGCCATTGATCTTCAACTGTACTGGCGTCAAGACGTTCTGTATGCCAATGTTGAATGCCTGTCTTATTGTTTGGGTAAGAAAGGCGTGCCCAAATATCAACCACAACGCCATTGCCCAAATCAAACGCCGGAATGCGGTCCAAACAAGCATTTTTCTCCTGATCTTCGGGGTGCAGGCCTTCCTGATGACCCTTTGCTTTCGTAGCAGCAACCGTTAGGAATGCGTTCTCAAAGATGGTTGCCATCTTGGATGATTGCCGCTGCCATTCTTCGGGCGAGTCTTGAATGATACACAGCGAGTCTATCCAAAGATATCGTAACGAGAGTCGGCGACAAATAGCAACTGCTTCTCTGAACGTCTTTGGCAGCATGTCGATAGGTAATCCAGCCTTGAACGATTCCACGTTTCCCTTCAGAGTTCGAAGTGGCTGAACAGATCCCCAGGTATGACTTAGACATGCGTAGTATCCTAGTTGATTCCGTGTTTCCACCAACCGAATTGTCTCGTCTGAAGCTGAACCCAGATCAAGGATGCGGTCTGGAAACGGCTTCGGCTCTTTTCTGTTGCAGTACTCGTGCTCCATGGTGCACTTGGTCAACCATGACTGAACTCGGTGCAAGCTCGTCTCAGATGTCGTATCATTGATGCAGGCCTTTGGGGAGGATATTATCGGAAGACCCGGCTGTTTCTCAATACAATAAAAGCTCAGGCTTGGCCAGTAACTGGTAACATACTCTCTCTCGACTCGAACTGACGAGTCTCTCCCATTCCACATCAGATACATATCTTCCCTGGGACTAAAGCCCTCCCACTGATAATAGAATGGCGATGAGCTATCGGTAATTGGAAAGAGTCGCCCGACTGCGGTGGCAAGAATTGCACAAGTGGCACAATGTCGTCGGTTTGCTCGAAGATCCGTGTAGGGGAGTGCAAGCTCTTGACCGAACGAGATGTATGTACGGCCGGGGTCGAGGTTCTTGCAGAGGGGACAGATTTGTGTTGAGGAGCGATTTAGCCTGCCATGTACTAGACTCCAAACGAAATAGAAAGCGGAAGGGAGGTCGGAGAATGAGGATCGAAGGTCACGCGTGGCTCGCTTGAGATCGCGTGAAGCCATCCACTTCGGAAGCCTTCTCATATATGCACGTCCCCATGTCCTCTCGGCAAAGCAGTTGAATAAATCAAGAAGCAGTGAGAAGAGACATCTAGCCATATAGGTTGCTGTAAAGGAGATGACAAAGACAAGATACCAGTGACTTTCGAGGAAACTTGGTGCAAGACGAAAGAACAAGTAGAAAGTTGTCATATTTGGGCTTATCTGCACAACGAGGACCAATGTATAAGCTGCAATCATACAGACGGTTTGGTATAGCCCCTGCGTCACTGGTTGAATGGCTTCTCGTGCAGCTTCACAGACTATGGACGATAGGAGGGGTTGTTTCTCTCGAGGAGCTGCATTTCCGACTGAATCAAAGGGTTCCATAGCGGCTTGCAAAGTACTGCTCTTGAGTTGGTACTGTGAGGTTATTCGGGAGTTGATGTCTCAGCTGGCTTACCATGGCTGATTAATGAATAAAGCGGAAGAGTGCCTTGTGGCTGAGCTGCGCCTCGAATGGCAGACACTCGACGTTGTAGATTGTCACGACAAGGGTTGTCACGGGTGATTTATTGGTTTGGTGTAATGCATGTTTTCGATAATTTAGTTTCTTTTGTACTGTACTATCCCCTATCCAGTGCCAACATGGCTTGAGTATTGCCCTTGGACATACTCGGTGCAAGCATAGGAAGAGCACGTAAAAACTATAGTTGAAATTCAAGAGCACTCTGAACATTGCGGTAATTAGCGAGTCTTCTATGGCTAGAAATAATGCAACCAACTACTTTTATCCCTGTTTTTATCTGAATCTGATCGCTTACCAGACTCAACAACAAGTTATAGAACAATAATGCTGCTGTTGTTCCGCGGCCTTTGAGTAGGTATTGCATGTCGGAGCAGAATGCCGAGGACGGAACAGTAATATACATAATTGTGGTTGCAGCTAGAATAAAAGCTAATACCTTGGACTTTTATTATTCAGTCAACTTGAGAGATGTTTGCATTTGTTTATGGCATCTTTGCCATTTGTTAGCAACCATACAGCTATGATTAGCCAAGCACAGGTCCCCTATTACGGGGCTAGCGCTACCTATTCAATTAGCCCTGAATTTGGGCCATAATAGAAAACGAAGGCTCATAAAAACATAATTCTCGTGCTCTACTTCGGTGAACATAGCTGCTGACAACACCAGTCGACTTAAGAAAGCATCGCACACGTGACCGACATATTGTAATTGTCTGTCTCCGCATTGGGCGGGGAAAGCCTTGAACCCCACCAAGATTTTTACATGAACTATTCTTGGAGGGGCAAAATTGATAACTTATCAATTTGACCTCGAGTAACACGATCCCAGCATCTTCACCTTGGCTCTCTTACATAGTCAGCCCTTCGACGCCCCCATCTACGACTTCAAACGACTTTGCCTATTCACGTGGACTAATTGCGAAAGCTATACTCATCATGGCGACCGCCACCATGACCGTGACGGCCGCGCCGACCAAGAAGAAGCCTGACCTGGCCCCAGAGAGCGAGCGCTTCCTACGGTGTTGCGCTGATGTCGCGAACGCCCTCATTGAGGATCATGAAGCCACAAAGGCCGGGCGCTCAACGCGCGATATCAACCTCAACTCCCTGCGCAACAAGCTCGCCAAGAAGCACAAGCTCATGAACATCCCGCCCTTGACCGCAATCATCGCCTCTATTCCCGAGCATTACAAAAAGTACATCCTGCCAAAGCTCATTGCGAAGCCCATTCGAACATCTTCCGGCATTGCTGTCGTTGCCGTCATGTGCAAGCCTCACCGATGCCCCCATATCGCCTACACGGGAAATATCTGCGTGTACTGCCCCGGTGGCCCTGATTCCGATTTCGAGTATAGCACACAGTCATACACCGGCTACGAGCCTACTTCAATGCGAGCCATCCGCGCGCGCTATGATCCTTTTGAGCAGGCGCGGGGACGAGTCGACCAGCTCAAGTCCCTGGGTCATTCTGTCGACAAGGTCGAATACATCATCATGGGCGGAACATTCATGTCTCTGCCTGAGTCATACCGGAACGAGTTCATTGCACAGCTGCACAACGCTCTCAGTGGATACCAGACTACCAATGTCGACGAGGCTGTGGAGGCTGGCGAGATGAGCAACGTCAAGTGTGTCGGTATCACAATCGAGACGCGGCCCGACTATTGTCTGCAGCCTCATCTTTCTGACATGCTGCGGTATGGCTGTACAAGACTCGAGGTCGGAGTGCAGTCGCTGTACGAGGATGTTGCGCGAGACTCCAACCGAGGACACACAGTTGCCGCCGTCGCGGAAACCTTTTGCCTGGCAAAAGATGCAGGCTACAAGGTTGTCAGCCACATGATGCCCGACTTGCCCAACGTCGGAATGGAGCGTGACATCGACCAGTTCAGAGAGTATTTTGAGAACCCAGCTTTCAGAACTGATGGTCTCAAGATTTATCCGACCCTGGTTATTCGAGGCACGGGTCTCTACGAGCTGTGGCGGACAGGACGATACCAGAACTACACGCCGAACGGTCTGATCGATCTTATTGCCAGGATCATGGCTCTCATTCCACCGTGGACACGCATCTATCGTGTACAGCGCGACATCCCTATGCCTCTGGTCACATCTGGAGTGGAGAATGGAAATTTGCGTGAGCTGGCGCTGGCTCGAATGAAGGATTTTGGAACGACGTGTCGAGATGTGCGAACGCGAGAGGTCGGCGTGAACGAGATCAAGAACAAGATCCGTCCCAATCAGATTGAGCTGGTGCGACGAGACTACGTGGCCAACGGCGGCTGGGAGACTTTTCTTGCCTACGAGGACCCCAAGCAGGATATTCTCGTTGCCCTGCTGCGATTGCGCAAGTGCACTGAAAAGTATACTTACCGGGAAGAACTCACCGGCCAGCCCACTAGCATGGTACGAGAGCTTCACGTCTACGGCACAGCTGTCCCTGTCCACGCTCGCGACCCGCGCAAGTTCCAGCACCAGGGCTTTGGCACCCTGCTGATGGAAGAGGCAGAAAGGATTGCACTTGAGGAGCACGGCAGCGACAAGATCAGTGTCATCTCTGGTGTAGGAGTGAGGAGCTACTACAAGAAACTCGGCTTCTGGCTAGACGGACCCTATATGAGCAAGTGGCTGGATGGCCGCGAGCAGCCTGAATAGAGAGAGAGGCTGGAGGGCAATGAATAGCATGAGTGCGATAAGAGTGGGAAATACCACATGGCAGGGGGCTTTGGCATTTATAGACGGCGCAATTGGGGTTGGGTTACAAGCTGCAAGTGTTTCGAACATTATCATGCTTGTCTGTCGTGGTTAGTCTGCGAATAGGTAGAGACTGGTGTACAGTCCTTAGTCCTATGGATTTCGCCAGGTTTCTTACTGGATAAAATATGTCACGATTTGTACACAACTCAGCCTTACTAAAGTGCTGGGCTGTCCTCTACCCTTTATTTCTCTGTCTTGATTCAAGTCATGATGCAGCCTCCAACCTACGCCCGAGTCACTTTAGATGTCACCTGGACTGCTCATGAGGGCGACCATGCAGAACCCGATTGGTCCATCCCGCTTAGTCATATTTCCATCAAACCTCCTCGTCCAGGCCCCTACTTCTCACAAGCTCCCTCCCTCTCCCTCTCAACTCTTGCATCATGAGTTATTCAACGCCATGAGCACCCGGCGCAATGACGCCCCGGACTACGGAACCGGAATCCTCCCGGTGATACCCCCCGACACGGCGCTGCCGGACCGGGACCCACGCAGCAATGCTGCAACTGCTGCTTCAGCCGCTGGCGTCCGCGCCTTGAGCACACAGCTCATCGCCTTTTACTTCCGCGCCCCTGCAAAGGCATTCTTCAGGACACGCGTGGACTATCTTGCGTATGCGAGGAATATTCACCAGGCACAGACGGAACTCATGATGAAGGCCGCAGCCAACGATCCCTCAGCCTCTCGGTTCACAACCCTCCTTCGCCAGAGCTGGCTCTTGCTGAGGAGCACGACCCCAGGAGTGCTAACGTCAGCCATCCGGTATCAAGGATGGGGCATTATTCCCAACCAGATTCTACCACCTCTCATTGCGAATGTTGGCGTTGGTGCAGTCCTGTACACGAGTTACCTCCAGATCCTGGCACAATTTCACGAGGAGAGCGGCCAAGCGCGGAAGAGAGTCTTCCCACCACCACATCCAACACATACCTTCACAGCTGGTTTGCTTGCCGGTGGGCTCCAAAGCATTATCGCAGCTCCTTTGGATGCCCTGCAAGCGCGATATGACCATCGGGATCTGATGCCAAACGACAGCAATGGCAAGCCCCGGAGTATGTGGACTTTTGGCTCGGAGAAGCTTCGTGAAATTGGCCTGCGAGGAATCTTTGCGGGATGGGGTCTATCGCTCGCAAAAGACAGCCTAGGAAGTGCCGTCTTTTTCAGCACTTTTGAGTACGTCAAGGCTCAAGGTTACTATCGCTTCGTTACCTGGTACTACGGTGGACTAGCCGAAGACATTGTCGATGTTCTGGCCATGAAGCGTCCCGCGCACAAGCACCGCGAGGAGGGAATTAGACTCATCCGCCCTCACTACGCGCTCGAACCCATGTTTCTCTCCCTCGCCGGTATCAGCGCTTCTTTCTCACAACAAATACTTCTCCACCCCCTGACGCATTTCCAAGTCAAGCACTGGGACCACCTAGAAGAGCTCGACGCCAAAGCCGCCAGACTCCGCGCTTCCAGAGTCACAAATCCGGAGAAGCCTCACCGGCGGTGGAGGATGCTGCGTGCCTACTACCACGCTTACCAGGAGTCGCTGGCCGTGTGCAAGGGGGAGGCGGCGAGCGAAGGCTTGAGTCTGTCGCGATGGCTCTATCGTGGGTTCTGGTGGAATGCGATCCGACAAGTGCCCAGCACGAGTGCGGGCCTTATCATATTTGAGCTCATACGGCGAAAGTACGGGCTTGGACAGGAAGAGGTGAGGATCACAAAGGACGGGTACGATATTCTGCTCCACTAAGTGTCGGTTTGGCGCGATGGCGTTTGTGTTGTGATAGACCATTCTCCTCTTTTATCTCAGACTTGCAATCTGGTACATAGACAGACGACCAGACATTATATAGAAACGGAGCACCTCTTTACGATTATATTTGACCGTCTACAAAGTTGCATAGTATACCATTGAATTCTGCTTGAAGTTGAAAGTTCAAATATTCCCATTCTTGTGTGCTGGGTATAAGGTATATGTTCTCTAATTCTCACTTGTTTTAAACCCAGAAAGCACCAAACACCATTCTAAAAGGAACGCCGAGTGTCTATAATGTTCCAAAACAAGACAAAATCTCCAAAACTCCTTCCAAACTTCTAGTTCAATCCCCTCGAATAGCCCATCGTCTTCATCTCCGTAGTTCCTAGTCCACTGCTCAGCCCATCGATCCTAGAGGTCAAGCCCAGCTTGAACGTCGCCGTCTTAGAGGGATCAGATTGACAATAGCTCCCCTATCATCCCAACGCAAGCCGTTACTTTCGTCTTGATCACTCGCACCAGCATAGACGATGTCAAGATCCACGTGGTCAATGGCCCCCGAAACAGGATACTTCTCGAACCAGCCGTCATACCAGTTATCTGGCGAGGAAAAATGAGTCCAGAGACGTTGGTTTTGTACGCAGACGGCATTGAGACTGTACAGAAAACTCATATCATAGTTGTCTCCTCTTGCGGGGAGACATGATGCCAGACCCTGTACACCGAGGCTGCGCCATGTATCCAAACCCAGGTAGTTGGCCATATACGCCATCTCATCCTCTCTATCCAAGCCGTGCTTGCATAGAGTGGATGTGAGACGCTGCAGAAGAATCAATGTCCAGAAGCTGGACAGGTCGAGTCTGCTGGATCGGGGTGCGGTATTCCAGTCATGGAGTAACCACACGGCGCCGACGTCCATAGGAATGTGGCTACTGTAATAGAGCCTGTGCAAGTTGTGGCTTCTTACATGAAGCTCAAAGTGCCAGAACTCTCGCTGGACCTGGGAGAAGAAGGCCTCGTCGATGGGTGCCCCGTCCAGGTTGGTAGGTTCCTTGCCGGGAGGATTCCTTGAGACAGCATCCTGCATGAGTCTGGCTGCCCAGGTAATGTAATGAATACTACACCCAGGCTCCCTGGATGTTTGAAGAAGCCTATCCCAGTAGCGTTCGGGGTCATTGACGGAAGCAAAAGTTGTCGCGAGTTGGTTGATATTATCAGCAAGCTCGAGGAACTCGCGAAGCCTCTTCCAGTCGCCAAGCGTTTCGATGACATACTTGAGGATATTAAAGGCACTGCTGTAAATGATGCCATCTCTAACGTTCCATCCCTGGTAGTTATTGCCCGTGGGAGTGGTTTCATTGAAAGGCAGGCGATGAAGGTTGAAGGTGGTCAAGGCGATGTCCATGTTGTCAACACAAACATACTCCTTGATGACCTGCTGGAGAAGATTCATCGTTCCGCTTTCCATTTGCTCGGTCTTCATCCTGTTGATAAGGGTGTCGATGTGCTTGGATCGATCACTCCTCTGGCGGATATTCTCGACCAATCTGGCACCTACTGGGCCGGTGGTAAGAAAGGGGGCGGGAGAAGACATCTTGGATAGATGATGGTGTGAGGAATGAACACAGAGGATTGAACAAAAGGTAACAGCTGTTTAAGGAAGAATATCCACTGCAGACAAAAGACAAGTCGTCTGACGACAGTGGTCGAATAAGCTCTTGTATAAGTGCAAACCCCGGCGTGTTCGACTGTAGCAGGACCAACAGTAGTATAATAGGCTAGAATGACGAACAAGACACTCGAACAAAGTATAGACTGAAATAAACCCAACTAGATCAAGCCCAGTAGGAGCGTATAAGAAGTATGTGGAAGGGTAGAGGGATGAGGAGAGATGAGTAAAAGGTCAAGTTTAGAAACCATCTTTGAGGACAGACCAAGGGCTTTTTATAGCAGAGAAAAACCTTTGTTGAACCATAACCATATCATTATCAACTTGGACCAAAATCTTGTTGCATCGTGAGTTTTGTGAGTGCATCGAAACTCAAAGCAACTTTTCATAACCTCAAGTCACGCTTTGAGGGCCACGTAAATCGCCACAACTTTATTCATACCAAAGCTTGTCTCAGTCTCAACACGGACTTTATGGGGATCAAGATAAATCTCTCTTACTCATAAAGGAGACGTGTTGGTTCCTCTTTGGTAGATGTAAAGAGACTTTTTAAGAGTTCTACTCCTCTGGGTTTGAGAAGCTATAGAAAAAGTATCTTTTTTTAAATCTCTAAACACTTGGCTAATTTTCTAAAGATTAAAATCAAGCAAGAGTATCTTCGTTTGCGATTAATTCAACAAGAGCCCTCCCTATGTGAAATTTTGTGTCCAAGGGATTCTTGCCATCATGGCTTCTATGCTAGTTACAACGCATGGGGATATAACAGGTTTACTTACCCATATATACAAGATCAACCGCTGCAATGACATTGTAGCCATAATATTGCCTCAATTTGCAGATGGAAAACGAGCCATGACTGACTGCATGGGTGCTGTGGCCTGCAGATGTTGCCAGTGCGTTAAGCTTCTGTATGCAGCATAAACCATTACCTCCTCACACACCTAACATCACATCAAAAGTATCGCCTGCCCTTAAAGTTGCAAAAGAAAATTGTGAATCAGTTCCTACATACCCTCCCAATCCGCTCTCCCCTATCTCCACTGTACACATTTCGACACATCCCCCTCCGGCCCGCTCCCCCCCCCAAGAACCGCAAGATCCTCAAAACTCCATGTCGCAAAACCAAAATCACTACATCCAGATGTACTTATTCGACAGCCCCTTGAACCCAAGAGGCGGCATCGGCAAAGCAAGCCCTGCATTATCGCTGCAGCTTCTAGCCGCGTGATCCAGGGCCAAAGTCGGGTTCGCGCTCGGGCAAATGCTTCTTTTCTTTTCGCCCCTTGATCACAAACTCAGACATGATCTGGATGTGGTCTGCGGGGAAATGCCAGTTGGGGAATGCGGGAACCCGCTTGAGATATTCGGGGTCGGGAGGTCCAAGAAGGTCTACTACCTCCAAGGTGTTGGTCGAGTACCAGATATAATCAATCACGTCGGCAAATCCAGGCGTATAGTTTGTAAAGGGCATCTCGTCGGCGGTGTGTTTGGTGTGGGCGTAAGCGTCTCGAAGGCTGAAGGGGTGCTCGATACCATCCCGTGTGAAGCTACCGTACTGGAAGCTGCTCAGCTCAAGGTGGTCCGGAGGCACACGACCCATCGACATCAGCTCATACACCGACGAGTCTTCTGTCGAGTTAAAATCGCCACAGACCAAAAGAGGGATCTCTGTGTTTGTGCGATACTCTTGGCTGGGCCCCGGTTCGGCTTGAGGTATAGGCTCCTCGTCGTCACCCCGTGGTAGTACAATCATCTTCTTGTCCTTTACCGCGGGCCACCTCGCGTACTTTTCTGCAAGTTTGGTAACGTGTTCCATCAAGATGCCTGTCTGAATAACCTTGACATCGGCCAGGGCGGAGTCCCAGGTAAGATGCGCGTTGACCAGGATGATGCGAGCACCGGTGAGGCGTGACTCAAAGAAGCAGATAACAGCAATGTTGTCCTTGGGCATCACACGGTTGAAGACGTCATGCTGGTTCTTCATGTCGGGTCGGTTGATAGCAATAGTGGCGAATTCGATCAGCTGCTTGTCGAGAAGAATAAACTTGCTCTGCTTGTAGAAGACGGCGCAACCATCCACGGTTTGAGCATCCCTCTCTGACATGGTCTTGGCCCGGGACTTGGGCCAGTGAACACCTTTGTAGTCCATCTGCGCCAGGTCAGGGCTCAGGTCCTCCTTGAACGCATCTGTAGACACCTCCTGAAGCGCAAGGAAATCTGCGTCCCTGATCCGAAGCTCTTCCAGGATGCAGTCTTTGCGATACTCCCAGTTGAGAGCACCCGTCGGTGTGTAGCCGTATGTCTGAGGTGTCGCATACTTGTCGCAGAGAATGTTCCATGAGAAAACCTTGATCCTCTCGAGGTTGGGTGATACGTCTTCTTGGATCACGATGGGCTTTCGTGTCGCAGGAGCCAGAGGAACTATAACAGTCAGTGCAAATCTCTACAGACCATCGGTGGACATACTGGGAGCGCTCTCTTTCAAGGCATTGATCAAGCTCTTTGTTCCCTTCTCCATGATCTCGTGCTTCACGTCTTGCTCCAGAGGGTTGCCCTCGATGCCGAGCATTTCCAGGAGGTGAAGAGAGCCAAGCTCAAAAGGCAATTGCTGAATGTTGTTGCTAAAAAGTAGCAGGTTTTTGAGGTAGGTACACATCCCGATCTCGGGCGGGATCTCAACGATCTGGTTATAGGAAGCATCTAGATGGCGTAGCTGTCGGAGCTCTCCAATCGCATTCGGTAGTCGTGTAAGCTTGTTCGAGGCGATGTAGAGTTCGTTCAGAAACTTGTATTTGAATAGCTCCGGTGCCAAGTTCCTTAGTCCCTGTCCGCTCATGTCCATGTTGTGCCAATCCTGTCGCCTCTCCTCCTTCTCCACGGCCAAAGGTCGCCGTCGGTCGACTCCATCATTCTCGCTGTCCGGCTGGGCACGCAGGGTAGCAGGGGGAGGGCCGCCAATGCCTCTGTTTTCCGACGCCTTGAGCCTAGCATAGTAGTGCGGTTGTTGCTGATCGGTCATGGCGGCGTGTGCTCGTTCAGCCTCCTTGTGCATCCTCAATTGCTCTTGCCACATCTCATTTGAAGGTGCCTGACTTCGGCCCCCCGCGGAGTGGCCATTCTGAAGAGCGTTCGGGTTGAAGGGACTCGAGTTCGAAAGAACGCCGGGCGTAAATGTCGAGTGATGGCCTAAGCCGTTGGCGTTGGGCATCCCATGGTCGTGTTGAAGTCCTTGGTGATGTTGTGTCTGGGATGGATGCTGATGTTGGGTGTGCTGGTAGTTGTACAGCAAGTTCGGGATGCCTCGCCCGCCACCATTCAGCCGAGCATGTTGACCTTGCCCGGAGTGTTGAGGGTACATTCCGGCAGGTGTTTGCGATCCGATAGCAGATAAAAGTTGGAGGGGGGTGGTTTAGGTTTCTGCGCCGGCGAGCAGCACGGCAGCAATTGTCGCTGATCGGCAGTTGTTATGGGAAAAGGAAGAAATATCAAGGCGCTGGAGCAGCTCATCGACCGTTGAGGAAAGGCGCTGGATCGAGTTGGGTTTTATCACGTAGCTGCGCGGGGGAAGTGTTGGTCCACGAATAGCTCTGCAGCTCACCCAAGGTTCAAGAGGAGAGAAAGCAAGGGTAGCTCGTGTTGACGCATTAGCTTGTACACAGACGATCTGTACGGAAAGTTGTCGTGAGTCGAAGAATCGGCTAGGCAAGGACGGTTCGTCGGCAGGTCAAGAGCTCATGGAAAGGTGTTGTCGCGAAAATTTCGGAGGGGTTTGACACACTGGCAGCTGACCAAAAGGCTTGAGTCACTGTCAAGTACCTGGGAGTGACAAAGTTTGAGGATCGATTCAGGGTCGTTAAAGTGTATGTGAGCAAGTCAAAAAATGCTGCAGCGATGCTTGTCAGTCAAAGCTTGAAAGAAGGGCATCATGGGAGGGGGATCCGAGCTTTCGCAACACGTTGCGGTCTGTTAGCTCGTGGTGCGGGGCCACGCACATGTAAGGAGTGAACGCAACGATGCAGATATTCACAGAAAGAATCAACCGATACTTGAACAGAGGACGAGTGGTAGATGGTAGAGAGAACACTTGGATATGGCTGTGATGCTGGTGATTGCGACCAACGGAACGAAGCCAGACGGACGACGTTAAATCACGTGCAGCTGCTCCGCATTTCCAATTCGAATTATTGCATCGCTGGCTCGTGCTTGATCTAGATCACGTGTATACGTAGCCTCCTGTCAATTTTCCAAGAGGCTCTCAAGCTGGAGTCAGCCTTGCAAGGGATGTCTCATGCGCACCGATGGAGCAGGGCTCTATTTGCGTTTACGGATGGATAACCAGCTTCCTGAACCGTTTTCGGTAGTCTGTTCGCGGGGCTTGGTGCTGTGTTTCGGTGCTTTGAGGGTAGGTTCACCACTGAGATGTTTGCAGGGTCCAACACCTCCGACTACTAATGTATGGATGTTAATACATAACATGATATCTGGAGGGGCTGCTAAAACAGGACAGTGAGCGCAAGGCAGCAATCAAACCCTGTGCTGAACGTGTCGGTTCCAGGAACAATGCTACCTTATGGGGGCTATCCTTGAACATCAACAGCATGTCTCTCGAATGCATTGAGCAGTGACGCCATTTCTCGGTCTCATTTCGTGAAGAGCGATGGCGCTTTCAGCTGCAAGCGGAGGCAACAAAAGTGAGCCGTTAATTGGGGGTGCAACCGACGCACTGGTTCGTTCAACCCACTAACACGGACCGCGCGCCCATTTTCGGGGCTCTGTCCAGAACTGTCGCCTGGGGCCGGCACCAAAGAGCATCTGAATCATGGTCTCTCAACGCCATTCCCATCAACAAACTGCGCTTTCATTCTGTCGATGGCTGGTGCTTCTGATCATGACACACTCTCGGTTGACTGTCATGTCATGGAGCGATTTAGGTTGCCAAGTAGCGAGGGGTCATGTCCAGACAGGGATGACCACGGTGTGATCAAGGGGTGACAATCTGCCGAGAGTAGCACCGTTGAATGGAATCGATGCAGCCAATGCTGGGGTAACACTCGCGTGTCAGAATTGTCTCGTCAGAAAGTTAACGCAGCGGGAGATCGTTGGAAGCAAAAAGCCGGGGTCTGGTGTTGGCTGTCTCGGCTATCATCAATAATCCAAATGTCAACGCCGCAATGGATTTTTCCGCCATGGATTCTTCATCTGCAGGGGGCTTCAAACCTTCTGTACCTGGTCTGCTGGTCTGCAGCGGTGCAAGCATGGGCTCATCAGCCTCTTCCCTTGCTTGGCCAACAGGAGGATCAAGAAGCTCCTAGGACGATACGCGTCAACAAGACAGCAGGCATTGGATACAAAGCCTCTCATGTGCGAGGGATAGCCAATGCAAGGGTGGCGCTCCACACCCCAGAATCTCCGCAGTCGAATGGGAATTTCTCCCTTCGTCCTGGCTAATTAGGAGCTGTGAGCTGGGGATGCGTTGACAGATCCTGTACTGTATATAGAAAGTGACTGCTGCTGCTGCCCGCTCTCCTCTGCGTGACCTGAAACTTCAGTACAGTTTCAGACGCAGACGCAGACGCAGACGCAAAGGCGACCTGGTTTGCCTCGAAACTTGATCCAACGCACCTGTTCTCGACGCGGCTGCCCGACCTGCTGTTTTAGCCGAGGCGAGACGGATGTTTGCTTGAGATCAAACACTCTGCAGCCAATGCGCCATTGTATCGGTCTCCTGTTGATCCGAGAGGGACAAACAAAACATCACAGGAACGGCTGCCAGCTAGCAGACGACGCCATCACCGACGACTGCTGAGTCGCAAGGCCGGTTTCACCATCAAGCCCGAGGTTGCGCCAATGTAGCGGCCTTTCCACTGGACCGACTAGACAAAGCCATCGACGACACAGCTGATGATGACGTTGGCCCTTCCTTATTCCTCAGCAAGAGAATATTTGGGTTCATGACTATCTATACAAGCCAACGGGACCCAACTCGTGAGAGGTTCATCCGACTCTAGGTTCTATCAACAAGGATACAGCAGTTACAGTCTCTACGACGTCAAACTCGTACACCCCACCAAATACGTTCTATTACCGCAACGTTGTCTTGGCCAAAGAACCCCGGTTCACGGTTTGGGTCAGAGTTTTGGATCAGACAAGCATTGACAAAAGGGCCAAAGCCAAAGAGCTTCCTGTTTGGGTTCGATCCGGGACTCAGCCCGACAACCGCTCGGACTTGAGAGCCCCAGTTCCGCGGGCCAGAGAAGGGTTCTAGAAGCCCCAAAAGGACGGCGACAGCGGTGGATCAGCCCGGGACTGTCCAGGAGATTCAAATCGCTAGGAGCTTGTCTAGCTTGTGCCTATAGGAGGCACCGCATTGCGGCTCGAGCGTGTTTGTCTGGTACTGCTAGCGGCGGTGGAACATTACATCCAGCCACCCCCCTGTCTGGCTGCAGACACACTATTCGTCCGTCCCTATCGGCAAGCTTGCGCCAAAGAGTATAGTCCCAGGGCGACAATGTCGGAATGGAGCGGTTTTTACTACGCCTATGCCAACCCCTTACCCACCTTTGCTCGTCGAACAAAGGCTGAAAAGGAGTGGCAGCGCCCTGGAACTCCCCCAAGAACCAATTCAGATTCGCAAGACCCCAACCGCAATCGACGTCCTCTGCAACATACCAGGACGTCCAGCGGAAGCCAAGCAAGTCGCTCGTCGCACGAGTCGTCGCTGCTGCATTCCAATAAAAACGCCAGTGCCAAAACCGGCCCCGCCGTGGGGGAAGACGAATTCCAAAATCATTACTCGCAGTCCAAGCAGCTGCCATCTGACTCGCGACTATCATCTTCAGCAGCACCCGCTTCGATTTCAAACAAACATCTCCTAAACTTGAGCCGAAACATTACCGCCGCGTGTCCAGCAACTTCACCACTCGTCTTTAATCGGCCCGTGTCCGTCGACAAGAACCGTTCCTCTCGACAATCAGACCCTACCACTCCTACTGCTGCTGTCGATTCAAACAATGTCACCATGTATTCCCAGTTGGAAGCAAGCAACAAACTCATGTCCGGGACGACGAAGCAGATAAACCTCGACTTTCCTCGAGCCGAGTCTGTGTCGTCGGCGGCTGTCTCGACACACACCATGGCCTCGACCGATCCGTCCCACTCGTCCGACCCTGCAACAAAGCCCTTCATCATACGCAATGGCCGCACGTATTATAACGATCCTACGTCGGCATACCCTCTTCCTACCGACCTCGCTGAGCTCCATCGCCAAAGCCTCCGGACGCTGTTGATGATCCAGGTATACGGCGCACCTGTCTATACACAATCACTCAGGGTCAATCCTCCCCAGCGCATCCTGGAGGTTGGGTGTGGCACAGGTTTCTGGAGCATGATGTGCCATCGATACTACAAAGAACGAGGTCACAGTGGCATCCAGTTCACGGGCGTCGACATCGCGCCGTTGGCGCCCGGTAGCCTTGGGTCTCCAGCTGATGTCTGCAAGCCAGACAAGGATATGAAGTGGCGATTTGTCCAGCACGACCTTCGCCAGCAGCCGTGGCCTTTTGCGGATGCAGAGTTTGACATGATCATGGTCAAAGACACGTTTCTTATGGTACCGAGTCACGTTTATCAGCTTTTTGTGGAGGAGTATGTCCGTGTGCTCAAACCTGGCGGGATATTGGAGATTTGGGACAGTGATCCAACTTTTCGAATGTTGCGTCCACACGTCCCAAGCGCATTGCCTGGCTCGAATGAGGTAGAGGAACACGAGGCTGCGCTCGACCTAGGTGCCTATCTCATGACTTCAAAAACACCACTCTCGGCACCACTGAACTCGTTCCTGGTAGAGTACAACACTTGGTTATCGCGAACGCTGGAAGCCCGACAACTATCGCCTGTGCCGTGTTCCCTCATCACCGCCTACCTCCATCAAGAGGCCGAAGATATCATGGAAATCAAAACAAAGCGACTAGCAATTCCCCTCAGCGAAGTCCGATGGGAGCGAGAAGGTGTCGGCGGTGTCGTGACCAAGGATGGCAAGTCGTACGTGGAGATGAAGAAATCAACTCCGCACCAAAAGGTCGAGAAGAAGACCTTGACAGCAGCACAATCAGCGCTCCGCAAGACGGCGCTTTTGACAGTTGCACAGCAGGTATCGGCGCTGGAGCCCATCTTGAGAGAAGCGAGCGGTAAGAGCCAGGACGAGTGGGACGTGTGGATAGGCAAGATGATGGCAGATCTGATGAGCGAAAATGGAACAACCTGGGGAGAATGTTTGGAGTTGGGAGTGTGGTCAGCTAAGAAGAGGCTGCGCAAGAGCGAGTCTTGAAAGAGTCGCAGGGAGAGTGAGCACAAAAGCAAAATAACCTGCCCACTTGAACTATGGCGAACGCCTGAACGCATCTATCTGTGTCTCATGATAGATGTCATGACGGGAATGTCCCGTATCAATGCGGGGGCTACATACAAACAAACCTCGACGTCTCCTGAAATATTCCTTCAGCGCCCTCACCAACATCCCTTGCATACCCATAACCCCCCTTTACGCGCCGGCGTCATACCGTTTTCTCAATGTGCGATACCTTTTCAAGTAATACCTATACCCAGATGATTAGTAGGAAAGTAAGGATGTTGGTTAAGTATTCGTTCTAGATGGAGTATTTATATGGACAAATGAACTATTATGGTACCGGGACCAGAGTTGGTAGTGGTTTACGTGATTGAGCTTGATGTTGCTGGTAAGAGAGGCTGTGAGGTGGTTTAGATGGCTTGGAGTCATTATGGGATGATGGTGTTGGTCAATAGGCGGCGGGGCTGCTTGTTAGATGTGGTGACAAGGAAGCTCAGTGGCCACATTGGGAGACGTAATCCGTAAGTGAGGCCATTCACGATGACGCGAGTCTCCAAGAAATGGTAGACTTACAATGCTTCAATCTCTAAACACGAGTCAGCTTCTGCCACCAGTCGCTGTGATTCCAACATACCCTTCTTTACATACTCAGCTTGTGCAATTCCTTGACGAATCTTATCCTCGTCTCGCTCCGCAGCCTTGGAGATAAATGCCTTGTGCAACCTAGGCCGGAAGTAGTTGAACCCGAGGGGATATTCCCTGCCCAGATACAGAAGCTCTATCATAACGGAGTCAGCATATACCTGTGGCTTGAGCGGCTGCGTGGCACAAACCTTTGTATATAGCAATCACCTGCCGTCTTAGCTGGGGATTAAAACTCATGGTCGGCTGATGGCTTTGTGTATTGTGAAGACTATCTCGTCGTGTATGATGCTGAGGTATGTTTCCCCAGATTGTGGCGCATTCCCCCCGCTCCACTTCAGCCTCACCACCACTCACCAAAGTTCTAGCCACAAGAACGAGAACTCCCAACGCGCCATCGCCGTTGTACAATTCGACATCGACATCAGAATCGACGCCCATCATGGACCTGCCGAAGCCTCCCGGTCCCAGAACGATCAAAATCTTCAGCCCAGCACTCGCCGCCTTTCCGACCCTCCTCAACTTCCTCCCAGCATTCCAACCCCGAAGATTTCGTCATGTACCACCCTCGGGACATCACCATAATGGAAGGACAAAGGAAGGGAAGATGAAGGAGGTCAAGTTCAAACTCCGCCTTCGCTCCATGACATCGCTCTATCATGACCTTGGGACGCTGGTCTTTGCGGGCGCCAATCCTGAGCAGGTCGAGCAGATTGGGGATATCCTCGCGCAGGCAGTCTTACCAGATGGTAGAATGCAGGTCAACCAGGCCGCTGATGGATCAGGACTCCGGCATCAATATAATAAACATTCCGTGTACCGCTTGAATGTGAAAGACGAGCATATTGATTCTGAGAGTCCCAGACATCATGTGTGTTGAAAGAATCCTCTGTATGGAATTGAGATTCGTAAAGCTGATCGCATGTAGATGGGCGTCTTGTCCAAGTCTGGACTTTGCGATCTTTCGAAGCAGGTCTTCGAGATGTGGAAGAGAGATTTCGACTCCGAAATTCAAAAGCATGACGGTAGCGAATCGTATCTTGAAGTGCAAAACACCACAGTCATGCCTTACCATAAATCCGGCGCCGGGTTAAATTACGCAAGCCCTTTCTTTCCTTCCTTCTCTCATTCCCTACTAACAATTATACTATAGCAAACCGTCAACAGACAGCATCGCCTCCCTGTCGAAGTATATGTAGCAACCAGAGAAGAATCCGGTTCAGTGTTTATCGATTTGGAGTTCAACTCCGTCGGCACCAGGCATTATCTTGGCAAGGTAATCATGACAGCCAAGCAAGACGAGGATGCTCGCACTCTTGCCGAAAACGAGACGACGGGTGTGATATACAAATACGCGCCGTCTACAGTACAACAAAACACGGATATGACATGCAATATCACGAATAGGCTATGGGATCTGGAAAAGCAGATCTGGGCGGGCCGGGAGAACAAACGTCAACCCTGGATGAAGCGAGATCAGTCTCACATGCTTATGGAATGGCCGCCGAAACCGCAAAGGAATACTGCAGACTCCTCGGGTGGCAAGTCTACTGCGGAAAAGTCAAAGGATGGGATAGCCGGCGCTGGCTTGTAATGACTGCACGCCTGTAACAACATGCGAAATATAGTGCTGCGTGTATTCGCATCACAGACAATGTACATTATACTTGGTTAGAAAGAAGAAGAAACTCGAAACGCATCAGGTTCAAGCTTTAGATTCAGCCAACGTTGAAAAGTTAACGTCGAGTCCGCAAGAAACGTTGGGCCTAGGAATCGTCAGCTTGACACGATTATCCGTCAGGGCTCAAGTCAAGTATATCGACATAGTTTGCGGAATGTAGCTCGTCGCGACAGACAAGACGATAACTAAAGCACAACAATATAGTTAAAGTTACATGAGCTTTCCTTGATTATAGTAGTATTCTGGTCTCATAAAGAGTGAATATAGGTGCTATGCTTTGATTCTCACCAATCATCTGAATGTTGAGCAGGTAGCAAAGCGAACCGCGTCAACCTTTCGGCGCAGCAGCTCTTGTTTAAGCATGTGCTGTCTGTCCCTGTTGAGGCCTTTCAAAGAATCATTTTACGCCTCGCCAGCTTCTTGTTCAGGCGTGGCTGGTAGTGATTGGCTCGTAGACCATCACCCGCAGTAAACAGGTGCGTGAAGTGCAGTTGGGGGTCAGGAGGATGTCGGTGTGAAGCGCCAGAGGAAAGGATATCAAATCGGATCCCATGGTAGTGAGGAAACCGGAGCATAACGGGCAGGCTATCACAAGCCAAATATCAAGAGCATTGAGCTTGTTCCAAGGTTGTACCAGAATGGCACGGGGCATTCAGAGACATCGGGTTGCCTGTTTGGGTAGCGCATCAGGGTCGCAGTATGGAAAGCAGAATCTCGATATTGTCTTCTCACTCAAGCATATCATGGTGACTTGCACATCAAACCCCCAAACAGCACGTCGGAGCTGCAACCCGGTTACCAACGAGGAAGCCTGCTATCGGAAGATATCACAGCATATGTCCTGCAGGAGACAAGAAGATACCTTGCCTTCCCACATACAGGGCTGGCTCAAGTGGCACCCGTCATGCAGCACGGCACTCAAAGCTCCAACGCTCCCCCGCCTCGAACAGGGTCTAGACCAGGGAGCTCGAGCTTAAGCATTGTCAGTTGAATGTCATTAAACGTGGGCTTGGTTCAGGAACCACCAGATGGTGAGATAGCATGAACCAAAAGGAGGAACAATAATGAGACAATATCGTGGCATGAAAACCCCAAAACGCAGCCGTTGAAGATCCTTATCCGTCAAGACTAGTTTTCTCATCCCCCTCACCGTCATTTGACACCACCCTGTGCTCTAGCACACGATGTTATACAGGGTTGTGAGGGTGACTTGATAGGGCGAGCCAAGGAGAATTCAGACAAGTGCCGACGGGCACGGCATCCAAACAGATCAGTCTGATCACCCGTCGATAGGGATCAAGCCAAGAAAGCTCAGGTGGTGCTGCGATTTGCTAGCGGGGTAAACGATCACCACCCTCCTTGTCTGAGCTACTACTCCTCACTGCAAAAGACCCGGCCGTTGTTGGGGGTGGTTCTTGTGAGGCTGATTCGCATGATTCTGCCCCCATTATAGCTTTGGCAATTGTCTTGCCAAAAACGCCTGCATATGTAAGAACAGAGATCCAGCCGTAATTCCCAAGCTGTGAGTGGATGCGATTTTGCCTAAGCTAAGCATGAGTGAGCACGGTCGTTTGAGTCGTGGCAGCAGATCATTTCACTGTGCGATGATCTGTTTTGTCAAAACAAAACTTGGTGGGATGATCGGCACTTTTGTTATCGACCATGACTGAGTAGGCAATCTATTCGTCCAGCCTTGGGCATCTTCATTTTGCTTGAGCAGACAAAGACTTGTACATATGCGTCTATGATAGCAAGGATTGAACGAGAAGAGCTTCGTCTGTATGTATAAGAGGTTAGTGAAAAAGCGGGACAGACAATTAGAGCAAAAACGAGCCAAGAAAAACTGCCGAAAGAGCATCCTAGAAAGAAAACTAATGACTCAAGTACCGCTCCGGGGAGTTTACCATCCTCGGCGAGCCGGGAATTATCTGAAATCTTTCAGCTGAAGGAGGCCAGATAGAGTTCATAGCATTGCTCCATGCATGGCTCATAGATGGAGATTGCCAATGATGGAAAGACGAAAGATGTCGTGTGCCGTGGGCAAAACAGCAACTTAATCGTGGTCAACATCAAGAACTTTTCGTTTCTCGTGTCCATGCCCATGTCCATAAATTGAGGATCCTGGGAAATATCTGAAACATCCATGTCCATGGCTAACCTGTTTCCCCTTGAATCGGCTCATGGTCTTTTCCACAATTGGCAGTCCGTGGTCCTCACGACGTCAGTTGCAAAACACAACTTCTCACAAACTCACACCTTGGATCCAACCGAGGTGAGGGGCGACAGTTAAATCTTAACATCTGGCGCATTCATGAATGATTCGCCCCATCCTGGCCCAGCATGTGGCTGTCGGAGTCTACCGAGAAAAGGGTTTTTTTTTTTCTTCTTGGGTGCTAATGAACGATGATGCTGATGCTGATATGAGGCTGTCTGTGTTGCTGATTTTTGCATTGCGGATGCCCTAGTTAGCGACCGGCAGGACCGGGGTACACCCTGGCCAATGCCTCACAGAGAGTGTAAGCGATGGCGTGCCCTGCGTGCGCATGCTGTGTTGTATTGGTCGTATCGCGAACGATGGACACCAACGCCTGAGGTCCAGGAATATGGAATATGTCCAGTTCATAAAGAGCCGTGACAAGTGCCGAATTGATGTTCCCCGTCATGGACAACAGCCCAGCTATCCATTGCAGTGCCGATCGCGTATAAGAAGCATGCTCTGTGTGGAAACATTGAGTTGTGTCAATTCCGTTCTGTCAGTCATCAGCCAGAGGAGGTGGACAAAGACGATTATGGTGCCTGCCAATTATTTTGTGCTGTCTCATCTCTTGCAAAAGGCAGGGTTCGCACAGTGTCTACTATTTGAGCACGGTGTGTTTCATGTGGAGCATGTGACTGCTAAACCCTCCAGTTTTACTTGAGAAAAAAAACTGGCGCAAAAGTAAGCGGATGAAAGATATACATAGAAGACAGTTGCAATTTACCTAGTCGGGGCGGACCTGAGAGTTGCTGTGTTTCCTGCAGGCATTGGCTGTTAAATATAAACTCTATTTATTTGGCGTGTGCATTGCACTACCTGTTGATCCAGGCTTGTCATCAGTAGACTCTTGGAACGCAGTTACACGCCTCATCTTCAACAAGCAAACCTTGTTCCTGGTCCTGGGCGCCTGAAACCAAACCCAGCTAGAAACGGCATTCTCGGATACTGGATCATATGGCAGCAAAAGGCTCCTCCTATCTAGGTACCTAGTATTTAGTCCGTAGTGACATGCAGCCTTCAGCTTCAACCAACAACCAACAACCATCCTCAATCATCAGAATCGCTTCCAACAACTCAAGTCTCCACCTGCTTTAACGCGCCTTTAGCGCGCTGCCTGAACAAGCTGCCTCTTGCGGCTCGAGTTCCATGGAAGCTGGGTCTAGGCGAGCCACTAAGACTACAGTGGATTCTCCGCTGAACAGCATCAGAAGCAGTCGTCCGGGACAGTGCGACCTCGCACCCAGCCCACCAACGCGCTATTCCCGTTCCCGTCCATCCTTTTTGCGTTCGGCCACTCCATTCCTTTCTCTCTCTGCCTTTCCAATACTTCCTTCCACAAGCACGAGCCTGGCTTTGACAGCCAAAAAATCTCCTACCTCTTACATACATACATACATACAACATACATACACTCAGCGACCTTGCTTTTTCCTACTACCTTTTCTTTCTACTTCACTTCAGCATCCCGCTATAAACCATCTCCTAACATTCTTTGCTTTTCTGCGGCCCTCCGGCCGATCTTGGCAGCTTTCGCTTTTACGAGTTTGACAATAGTTTCCCCTCTTGGTCCGCCCTTATCAGCTCTAGGTCCCCTAACCCATAACCAACTCGAATGCACATGTCGACCACGAACTCTCCTGTCGCAACGGCTCGCCTCCCAACTCCATCACTTGTTGCTCCGAGACTCGGTTCTTTACCCGTCGCTTCGTGTTAAAAGGCCGAGACACCACCTCTCGAGTCGCCCACCCTCAATCTCAAGCCCTTGACCCTGAAAGGCTTGTCCCGGCTGCCGGCCCTGTTCCCACGCGGTTCCTGGGTTCGTCAGACTGTGGCAGCAAGACAAGTCGTTGCGCATGCCTCGCGCTCCAGGTTCGGGTAAGCGACAGCAAGGCGCCGCCAGTCATCGCGATACTCGCCATGAGAATGGGCTTGTAGGCCCTGCCAAGCGATCTTTTGACAAGAAGGGCACGGGGCAGCTCGATCAAGGCGTTGCAGGTGCTGCAGGCCAGTCAGCACCCGCCAACGGCCACACGAACAGTCCTTACAGGCAGTGTGTCTATGATACCTCCAATGACTCCCGCAACGACGATCCCCGCCGCTCTTCGCTTGACGCCGTCTCCGAGATGTCGTCCGATTCTTCAAACGCCAACGGCCTCAGCGTCGACGCTGGCCACCGTCAGATCGATGTCAATGCCATGAAGAACGCCGATGTCCACCGCGACTCGGGCCCGTTTGACCTTGCAACCACTGTTCTCAAGTCCCTCCCCATGCAGGACACGCTCGCCATTCTCATAATCCTCATGCATGTCCCATCGCTCTCGCTTACCATCATATACACCATTTTCACTTTCCTTACCTTTGTTCCTCCTGTCACCACCAGCTCAGGCATGAACATCAACCTTGCCGAGATTTTTGATGGCATCTCCAGCATGCCCTCCCTCGTGACTGTATTGTGCGTCGACTTCTTTTTCCTTCTCATATGGCTTTTCTTGTGGGGTCCAATACAGGATGCGATCCTGGACTTTGCCAAGCCGGTCATTGCCATGACTCTAGGAGGGGGAACGAGTAGCGCAAGAGAGGGAGCTTCAACAAGTCTCTTTACATGCTTCATGTGGGTGGTGGGACACCATTTACTCCGAGGGACCAAGGCTCATTGGGGTCGTGTTGCCCGCCATATACCGGAGCACTGGCGGTTGCCCCATGTTTTTAGCAATTCCCTTGATCCTGGTTCCAACGTGTACGATAAGAGAACTGCCTATGGATGGGTTCGAAGCGTCCTCGCTATCCACATCCTAACTCAAGGCATCGTGCGATATATTAGGGAATGGTATCTAAGACGCGAAAAAGCCAACGCCACTGTGGGTGCCAGCGATCCTGAGGCCGGAAAGCCACCGAGTGTGGCCAGCGATACGGCCAATGAAGGAGGCTTTGCAACGCCTGATACAGAAGCAGGCTTGTCTTCGGCGCAAACAGTGCCTACAAGCAAGAAAAGAAGAAAGCAAAGCACTCAAGTTCGTTTACAGCAACCCCTCTGGGCGGCACTAGCGAGCACCAAGATTGTGGTAGTGAAGGAGTACGAGCTATCCCATGCGGCTTCAGAGTCGGCCGGGTCTAATGCCACCGACATTCACAACCTTGGCAATGCTCCGTTCAACAACCAGCCTAGTCAAATTTGGATTTCCTACATTGGCAGTGATGAAGTATGTTTTAACACTAGCTATTTTCCCGAGATCGACGACGATGAGCCGCGCTCGGTTGAGTCTTCGGGAGAAGATTCGAGGCCGTCCAACATCGATACCTCAAAGCCTTTCTACGTCAAAGTCAACAATGCTGTCTGGCAGCCCACCCGCATGTTTCCTATTGAGGAATCCCCAGAGTCTGGGGAAGGGTTGCGCTGGACAGGTGATATTTACGGACTGAGGCCCGCTTCCAAATATGTCTGTGAGTTCGTGGACAGCCAGACTGACGTTGTTTTGTTTTCTACCAGCATCAGAACCGTCCAGGCCACCCAGCGTGAAGTGGATGGTGTTTCACCTCCTGTTGCTAATGGACAACGCTCCCTTCACCCAGACTCCCCAGCCACAACCCTCAGGACCTCAATTGCTGCAGTCGAGGCCAAGCTCAGCGAGGAGAGGTCTCGTCTGAAGATCTTGCGAAAAGAGTACAAGAACCGAGCCAATGCTCTGCGAAAGGACAACGAGCTGACGGACAATCAACTCTCCTCGGCTGGCAACCACGACGAAAAATATCGACAGAAGATTCGTCAGCAAGAGACTCAGAAAGCTCAGGCTGAACGTGAGACCCAGCAACTTGCCGAGCAACTCAAGAACTTTGACACTGCTCCCGAACTCAACGAGCGCAAGAAAAAAGTCGAGAGGCAGTACAGCAGCGAGAAGAAGGTATTCGAGGCAGCGCAGAAGGCGTTTAAGGAGCACAAGTCTGGACTGGAAAAGGAGATCAAGGCCAAGGAAGTTGAAAAGTCGAACCTCAACACTCGCCGAAACAAGGTCGCCACGCGTATTGCCAAGGTCGAGAATGAGCTTGCCAACATCACGGATGCGAACAACCGCGGTCTCGATGAGGCGGAACGACGAAACCAGGAGCGTGCCATTTGGCAGGGACATGTCGCAGGAATCGAAGCCAACTACAATGAGCGGCTCGCCCATGTCCGCGCCAACAACGCCAACAGAAGTGAGGAGCTCAGACATTTGGAAATGCAGTTGCACACCTTTCACGACTTTGTGAACTCGTCCAACGGTATGCCCTACGACATGATGCCACATCCCGACGCTGGCCCTGCGCAGCTCGGTCCGCCTTTCCAGCCTTCGACTTCGAGCACTTGGAACCCGAATCCCAACGCCCCTCCTCACTATCCGACTGGTCTTTGGGCTGGTTCTGGTGATATCCTTCCTTCGGCATCGGCTCCTACGCTCCCATCCATGTCCTCTTGGCAACCTCCGCCCATCCCTTCTTTCGAACCGCGTATGACACGCTCTCGAGGGCGTAGTTCCAGCATGCTTAGCAATGTTAGCGGCTTTACGCAATCCAGCGGCGAGGAATACGCATCACCGTTCATGGACCCTCATCGGGTCAAGCACATCTGGGCGAGTCACACCAAGGCCAGCGGTGGCGGTAGTAGCGGCAGCGGCAGCAATGGTGATCCGACAAGCCCAAGGTGAGCGAGCTTCTGTGTTTGCGATGCTTTGGACTGGCTTGGCAATATAGGGCTGAATGTGATGGAAGACAAAGGATGTTTGGTATTGATCTCGTCAGGCTTAGCTAGTGTTGGAAAGCACTCCCAGCGAATAAAAGCAGTGCCTTTGTTACAATACTTGTTTAAGCCTGTGATGTTTCCTCTTATTGTCCCCTCACCTCATCTCGTCGTCTACGCTCACAAGTGTTTGGTCAAATTGCATCGAGTTCGTGCCGTCATTTGATTCCTTCCAAGGTCTATATGAAATGCCATATCTAGTAAGCATCAGGTATATAAGCATTATCGCGGTTAATTATAACATTACTCTCCAACAGGTTCAAGTATCGTTCCCATATGGCGTTGAGACTACCGTCTCCTCAAGCATTCTTTTTACCTCATACATTCTGTGGGATGCGGGCGACTCCAGGCAGGCGAGGCGTCGCTCGATTTCGCTGCTCTTCTTCTTCAGGCTGTTGTTCTCGGTGATAAGAGCCTCAACTTGTTTGGTCAACTGGTCCTACCTGTTGCCCAGGTCAATCACCTGCGTGGAAAGAGGTGGTGTCAGCATGCTTCACAGTGTCCTGTACTTGTATGCTTGATGGGAATCACTTGCCTTGAAGTATGTGATACGAAGCCGCTCTGAGTCACGGTTATCGATGTGAGCCATATCAAGGATGTCATCACTCAGCTCCTCAATCTGGCTCCGGAGATCTCGCTGAATTTGAGCCAGTCTTGAATCCTCCTCATCGGCGCGGTCAATGCTGCGATGCAACATCTCAGCATATCGCTCAATCTCATCGAGCTTGTTGCCTGTGTCTGTGACCATCGCCTCGTTCTCGACCATGGCGTCGCCAAGCTTAGCGACGCGGGTTGTAAGCTCGTCGATGACCGTGTCACGCTTGTTGAGGCGAGCGTGAATGTGAGCGATCTCTTCAGTCGTGCCAGTCGTGGCAATCGCGGTCCCCCGCTGTTCACATCCGTCAGCCAAGGGTTTCGAGGCTGAGTATGTCTGCACCTCGGTATGCACTATGGGCCCTCTCAAGCCGCAACCACTGAGCCCTGCCTTCCAGCCCCAGGGCGAATTCTACTCGACCTCCTGGACAGACTCCCACTCGATATCCCGCAGGTATACCAAAAGCCAAGACGCAATCTTAAGACTAGTGTGGGCTGTACATCTCGAGGTAAGCTGGTACGAGGCCGCGATCCCCAAAGTCAAAGAGTCCTTCTGTCCAGGCTAGGCCTGGAGACACCGACCGAAACATCCGACTGGTAATACGAAGCGTACGAGAACCTGAATAACATACCGAGCCGAACCGGGCATCATGGGAACTTTGACTCTGAGGATCTGGAAACGACCCAAGGTGCGAGTCCAAGCTGGGCTTGGAGGTGCTCACATGGACCATGTCCGAACACCTAGATCGCAGCTCAGGACTCAGCATCCAAGGCTGCAGCATCTGCAAGCAGAAACTAGAACCTGGGCGTCATGCTGAGGAGCTTTTGTGCTTCTGGCTCGCTTGCGGGGAAGAGGGGGCAAGAGAGGAGTGCAGTCGAGGGTGGATGAGAAAGAAAAAGCAGACATACCTTGTGAAAGTCCTCTGTGTCATTCATCACGATGTCTGTCTATTCGGACAGAGTCAGATGAGGAGGCATGAACAGCCCGAAAGAAAATACTTACCGAAGCTGGATTGAGGCGAGGGGCAGATGCGTGAAGGCCATGGAGGCTATCTTTGGACGGAGCAGGCGCCATGTTGAAAGAATGAAGGGAGAGGAGAGAGTGTTGTGCCTCCGTCCCTCTTGACAAGCCAAATCTTCCTCCAAGACCTAACCTTGCTCACCAACATGACTCGCAACAGACCAGGCCCACGTCGTCGTCGGCAACTACACAAAGATAGGGAGAAGCTCCGTCAACTCATGGCTCGAGCGGAGAAGGAGAATGCACAGGCTGCTTCTTCAGCCAATACCACCTCTCCCGCTCAAGACTCAGCCCCTGACGCTGACAAGAACGCATCAACGGTCAATCTGGGCGGCCATGGTATCAGGCCACGAGCAAAATGCAAACACCGTCATCTTCCTGTTCGTATTCTGCCTTGCCCTTCTTACCGATATCTCGAAAGCTCATTCGTTTCATGCAGGATCGTCACTACTACCAGCGCTCCGACAGTATGGACCTCCGCTACCTAGCCTTCCAACGCCGCATCAACCACCAGGTTGACGACAAGGTTGCAGAGGCAAGCGCCGTGCTTGGCACACAGGACCGCCGAAACATGTGTTTGCTGTCTCACCTCTCTCGCAAAGTTGATCGGCAGCTGGAGCAGACGCGGCGTGAGCTGGGGTACATGCGACAGGCAGTAAAACGTGGGCATGGGATGTTGGCTCTGTTTGAAGAAGAGAACGATAAGCTTCGATCCCGACTGCAGTCGATGGAAGATCTTGTAGACAGACTTGAAATTGACCGGAAGCGTCGTCGTCGCCACGAGGAGCGAATGCGATGTGCAGTTAGCATGACGGAGGAGGAGCTCTTTGCCCTGCCGTAAGCCACATGTCTCTATTCCATTTGTGTTTATGACTGTTTTGCTATCAACTGGCTTCGCAGCGCGGCCTGGCCGATCAGATGTGAACCGTGTACTGTTGATGCCTACTATGGTTTTATACTGGATAATAGAATGCTCACTCGGAGAAGAGGTCTCGAGGGATGAAAACATGCGGGGAAACTTTATTCAAGTACATTGACCTGGTTACGAAGGATTTGGTATAACAATCGACTGTTCAAGCTTGAGTGATTGTAAAGGTTGAACAAGCTTCTGATGTGGTCCAAGGGTTACATATTTTAGGTACAGGTAGCTCAGTGACTCCGGCCTACTTGATCTCCGTTGATCATTTATAGACATTAAAAATAGTGCATATTTTAGAACAAGATTAAGCGTTGTTTCTTTCGAGTTCCAAATTTCCTATTTATCTTCTCGACGGCACGGGAGTGTTTGTACTTGTTAGTTTGAAGCAAGCAAGTACAGACTGTACAGTCCCCAAATAACAAACAAAATCTCTGACTATATATATAATAAAAAAGGAAAAATAAAAAAGACAAAACATCACCAGCACCAGCAATACCTCATCTTTTTAGCCTTCTAGATTGGGCCAGGAATGGAAGCTTTCATCAGATGTTGTTGAAAAGGGGTCGCTATCAGCCTACCCTAAACTGCCAGCCACACCATCGTTGAGCCACCGCTGAGCGCCACATCCACTGTGAACATCCGTGGGTTGGAACGATGTCCTTGGGCCAGGAGACATCAGCTCTCAACACGACAACTTACAAGTACCTGTGCGGTGCCGTTATGTGGCCAAGGTGACCTGATTTACCTCGCCATAGTCGCCGGGAGATGCCTCCAACACTGTCATGGATTTCGTGAGTGCGTCGTTCTGCGTCAACCGCATCCAGCTGATATCATGTCTGTAGTGGTCGCGCCTATTGAGCCCTCTCTCCTCCGGGGGCTCCCGCAAGGACCTAGGACACGATCCTGCGAAACGACTGCATCGGTTCGAAAAACAATACAGCCTCTTACTAGTGAGGATCCGCAGAACTGGTGCATGCTCGCAACAAGTACTAATAACCGCAGTCCGCATGGAGGGCCTCGTCCAATCTATCTCGCGACAGCGACGCTGCCGAAACCCTTGAAATCCGTCTTCAAGAACTTACCAATATCCTCAGTGATGAGAGCCGACGACCCCTACCGCATCCCTGCATTCAATACTGCTCGATCAAGCAAATCTACGTCCCCATCGGCAAGATCGCCACGACTTCGTACAATGAGTGGATCATCAAAGAGGCCGTCCTCTTTTTCGCAACCCTTATCGAGAGCGAGGAGGAAGCCTTTGTCGAGAACCAGACCTTTTCCGCTAGTCTGACGAACCTCCTTGTGCGCATCACCGGCCTCAACAGCGTGCGCCTGGGCCTGGATACCGAGTCGCGTGTTGTCGAGCTTGCCTTTAATATCACCACCAAGATTCGACTGGACCCCAGTATTCTGCCAGCATGGTTCAAGACCCATCGAGGGGTGGCGCTTCAGAACAGGGAGAGGAACGACAACAACCGCGATGCATTTGTCGGGAGGACGCAAAAGGCCGATTTCCCTCTGTTTTATATCCTTATGGACTATATCCATCATGAGGGCAAGGTGGGCGACTTTGCGCGGACTGGACTGCTGTACATCATCGAAGCCGCGTCAAGCTCAGGACCGTTGGAGCAGTGGATTGTCGAGAGTGATCTATCGACGTTGATGGCGACGGGTCTCGGCGCCTTGTACAGCCAGCTGAGCCGCAAACTGGTCGTTGATCATCTTCCTCACAACCTACCCCCTATTCTCGCCTTCTCCGACTACGAACACCCTACATCCAACTACGAAGTCATCAGCTCATGCTCCCCCGAGTTCCAGTCTCATCTCGAAACCTTCCTATCACACCTGTTGTTCTGGCAAGACGTCCTAAACCACTGCCGATCTGTGGAGGTCAAGTCGACCCTGCTAGAGCACTTCCAAGTCATTTTCTTGCAACAGTTATTGTGAGCATGCCCCGCATGTTGTCTCAAAATTTTGCTGACAGTCTAGATACCCCTCGCTGCTTGAGTCTTCCGATATCGACGGAGGTTCATCGGTGGCTGTTTTGACTTATTTGCGCCGTATCCTCGAATCTCTCGACCACCCTGACATGATCAATCTCATCCTTCACTACCTCCTGGCCTTACCCGACAACATCTCCGCTCGACCTGGCTCAAGCTCCTCTGTCAGTAAGGCTCGCAAAAGAAAGTCGATGGATCTGGCCACGATGCTGGCGGAAAGGGGAAAGCCTACTGCTACTCCGTTGCTCTTTAACCTCGTGGATCTCATTCTTGCATGTTTGAACTCACGGAACCAACAAACAATTCATGTCACGCTACAACTCGTGTCGGCTATCCTGAAACGGCACCACCGATATGCCATCGTCACCCTCCTGAGGACTGAGATGATCCCTATGCAGAATGCTGTTCGAACTGTTGGCGCTCAAGAACAAGAGGTCGAGTTCTTCATGTCGTTGGCGGGAACAATAGGTGGTGAAGATGATTTCGATCAAGTATACCAGACTGTCCTTCGGGATACAATGTCTAGACTCGAGGCTCACCCTTGCTCTCTCAAGCTCGTCGCCCCGAGGGCATCTACGAGTGCCCAAAGGCTACCCGACAGTCTCCCCGGAGCACCCAAGGAGGTTGTAGACCACACTCTTCGACCTGATGACCCCCTTCTCAATTCGCTCCTGGACCTCCTAGAGACCTTTTTCGTCAACCAGGTCGAAACGAACCTCTCAGTGACGGAGACACTCGTTAACCTAGCGATCTGTGGTTTTATGAAAATCGAAGGGTGGTTAGCACGCAGTCCAAGCTCCTACATATACGACGAAGATGAAAAACGACAAAAGTCAGGAGACGACCAAGACGGAGAAACCGACACTGACGAAGACTTTGAGGAACTACCAAAATCACCAACCCCAGAGCAGAAGCAACTGAAAGCTATGAAGCGATGCCGTCAACGGCCGCAATGGTCTCACGACTCTTTACCACGTGTGTTCAATGTTCTCAGACAATTGGAAGAGCAGGTGGTCTCCTACAAGAGGAGCATTCCCCGTTTTGACGAGCTGGTGCAACAACGGCGCGAGGCCTTCAGAACTGCGGATGCAATGTTACATCACGCTGGTCCCACCCCACGGCCAACCCCCATAAGTGAAGACCCCCCTGACCGACCAAGCTTTGAAGAGGTGTCACGCAACGGATCGCCCTCCCGACCGTCGGCGCTGGAAGGATTGGCGCATCGTCTTCTGTCCGAGCTGGGCACGCCGAGCCGCCCCCACAGTCCTCGGGGTCGCAAGGAGCTAGGCCGCAGCTCTGGGAGCGGCAACGCGACACCAGGAAAACCTGGCTCAATAACTTCAAAGGAAGCGTCTCAGAACCGGGGACGGGGCACTCCTGGGCGTAGCTACTCCCCAAGCAGGATGCATGATCTCATCGACTCGGCGCAGAGGGCCAAAGAAGAGGCGCTTGCTCAACAGACGGCAGACTTTGCGGCTATGGACCAGACTATCCTCTCTAAGAAGGTGGGACTACCTGAAGTCAAAGTTGAGCCTATTCCTCTCAAGCTTGACAAGAAGCCAGTGCCTGAGCCGGCAAAGAGTGTGGATGGGCAGGAGTCTGCCGAGCACGTGCTTGCTGATGCTGAGATCAATGAAGAAGCGAAGCATGAGGACACACCGACCGAGGCCGTCGAGCAAACGTCTGCTGCGGTGGTGACCGAAGAGGAGACAAAGTCTGAAGATGTCGCACCTGAGACTGAGCCTTCTGGAGCTGAGCTTGCTGAGACTGAGTCGCCTGAACCGAGCGAGCCCGCAAAGCCAAATGAGACCAAGACCGAAGGTGAAGCTGGTGAGGCCGCTGGGGCTAGTGAAGAAAGTGAACCTGCAACAGAAACAACAAAGGCGAATGAAACCGAGTCCGAGTCCGAGGAGCCTGAGTTGAAGGACCCTGAACCACAGGAACCTGAAGTGAGGGAGTCTAGAGCAGAGACTCCACGACCAGAGACACGAGACCAAGAATCGCCGGAACCCGAAACCCCTTGGCCCAGAGAGAAAAGGGAGAAGACAACGACGGTATCAGTCTCACACGTCGTCACCAACGTCATAATCCTGCAGTCCTTCTTGTTCGAGCTGGCTGCTCTCATCCAGGTCAGAGCGGGTCTATTTGACGAGGCACGGTTTGTGTAAGAGTAAGGATGGGCATTCAACGAGGCGAGACTGAAAGAAGGTTCTCACGATTCATGAGCATTTGGTCGAAGGCGGCGTGGGGTACTTTTTCTTGTAGGCTGGGTGGGTGGGTGGATAACTGAATCATGATTAATACCAATATAGTGTTGGAGTGTTTGACTGTAATTTGTTGATTCTCTTGTGATTTGTAGGTGATTGTGAAACGTAACATCATTGTCGTTACGGAGCATAATTCTTGTTCGCTATATGAATGTCTGTCAAGAACGCATGACCCTGGCCTCATAGAAGTGCAACCATAGCTGGTCACCCTCGAACAAAAGCAATCGCTATAATCATGTATGCAACCCAACGCCTTCTTTATGCAAGGTAATCATCGACTTGATGCATTCGCTTCATCCCACTCTATCCATCGCCTTATAACCCTATCCACGGCCTTGACTCCTTCTCTCGAAGCCTCCACCTCAAACCACTCGCGATGCTCCCTCCCGCAAGCCTCACACTTGCCCCCGTCAAACTTGAGACCCATCCCCGCAAGCTCGATGTGCACCAGCCGCTCTACACGATGCACGTGCGGCGTCATGTGGGGGACCACACCAGATGACTCCAGTGATCCAGGTAGATAAGGGTAATACCGCAGCATCTCGACCTCATGCCCGCACTGGCGCTGCCACTGGTTTAGACGGCGCTGGACGTTGGCTGCGCGCCCGATCTTGAGAAGCATAGTGTTCTGAGCGGTGGATGGGTCAGCGGCTGCAAACGTGGAGACGACGTTGCTCGCACGACGGGAGCGCGGTGGACGGTTGGGAGATGGGGGCGACAGGAGCGAACGCGCTGCGTCGACAGGCGGAGCAGAGGCAGACGGAGACGTAGGCGTGAGCCAGAACATGTATATGAAGCCCGGCTCTTCTGAGTCGACAAACGGCCGGGTCAGCTCGGTCATGAGCGCTTCGGCAGTGGGCGCGTCGAGAGAGTCGGGGATGAAGTCTTTGGGTGTCGACCTGCGTGATCGACGGGAGGACTTCCCCACTGACGCATCTTGCGACGTGCCGAGGTTTTGCTTTGAGGAGCGCTTCGGCGGTACGGGGATGGAAGTTCGCTGTACAGGACGTGGTTGAGGACGCGGGGGTCGAGCTTCTGGGGCATCCTCGATGGGGATCGAGAAGCAGAAGCAGCAGGATAGAGGCTGATTCGGCTTTGGTTCCGGGTTCGGCATGCTCGGTCTGGGCCCTCCAGTATCGACACGCTGTTGCCCGTCCTTTTTGGGCTTCTTCTTGTCCTCCAAGTCCACCAAGCCCAGCCTATCGGCCAGTGTATCCAAGCTCGTCCTTCCCTCGAGGATGGGGGTCGCGGTGGCTCTCGGTCCGGGGCTCGAGTGTGCAGACATGTTCGCCTGTTCTCTGTGCTGCCAGCAGTAGAGACTTTCATCGCGCGGATCCGGCGTAACAGGCCTTCCACGCTTATCGGCGTTGGGAGTCTGCTGAACGACAGGGCGACGGCAAGGCCGACCGTTGGAAGTGATGCCTCGACATGTTCCAGAGGGATTCTTGGAGTCGGAACGGTTGAGAAGGGATTCGGGGGTGTTTGCGACAAAGGGCATTGCTTCAATGAAAATGGCGGTGGACAAGGAGGTTAGGATCAAAAGAAGCCGGGGGGGCCTCACGCTACGACGTCCCTTTTTTTTAAAACGAAAGATGAGGCGCCCGGAAAATGATTAACGGAGAGACAAGGCCCGTTTTAGGGGCCGTCAGAAGTTGGGCCTTGTTCACATCTTGGGGTCTTGGTTGGTGGAGGCGCGTCCACGATCCAGCTGGGCAATGGAGATGGAGATGATGGAGAACATGGGAGTGAATTGGCTGTGGCTGGGTCGTGGCTGTGTAGAAGCGGCGCAGAGCAGACTGAACAAGATGTTGATGAGAGGCAGCCTTTTGTGGTTCAAGAGGTTCAAGAGTGATGGAGATGTTCTACTGATGGTTGCTTCATATTTGGTGATTGATTGTGAGGTCTGGTTCTATGAGTGATTTGATGTTAGTGTGTGGTGGTGGTTGATGGTGCAACAGTACCGTTTGAATACCGTGTAAGTTGTGAGTTTGTCATAGACCTGCTTTGGTAGTGAGGGACTATGTGTTTCTCTTAAGCAATGGCAATAATAAAACAAAAGGATATGCTAATCCCAAGAGCCCTAGTAATGTCCTGTTTCCAACGCCTTGTTCTTCTTGAATTCGTAATGCAAAAGTGCTGTTCTAGCCCCAGGCCAGATCCTCTCAAATCGAATACTCAACGGCGCTCACTTCTTGACCAACGACTACGTTATAATAGAGACCGTTTCCGAGCCAACATCGTCATCGCACCTTGGACCAAACACCGCTCTCACAGCTTCGCATTGATTCGCACCCGGTACATCTGGGCAATACCTTGATGGCCTAGAGGTATCCGGCAGGCCTGATGAAGCTGATGCAGTGTAGCTACCTGGGTAGGTACCTAACCATAAAGGTTCCTTTAGAGCGACGGCGATGGCGATGATGGAAAAGACACACCCGAACATGGTGCTTGATCCACAAAGTTGAAGCCCACGATGCCCTCAGCCACGATCCTGTCTTGACCAGAGCCGAGGCGTGAGTAGACAGATACACGCCGTCCGATGATTCCATCACCGCCAACTTCAAGCGATAGAGGCCCTTGAAGCGGCCGCTCTACAAAATCCTCTTGTCGACATGTTGGGCGAGTTTGGAGGGAGAACTGACGAAACAGGCCACATTCGCTTGCGTCTCGGGTCATATCACCACTGGAGCTTCAAGACGTTAGCTTCGAACCGGTGTAGAAGATACCGGAGAAGAGAGGACTCACTGTATCACGACGTACAAGTCAGAGAGGCCCTTGATGCTGCACTCTTCGCTTGGAGTCAGTCTTGCGTGAGTTGCGTGGGGGCTTGCTGGACGGCCGGGAGTGTGAAAGGCGAGGTCGCCGCAGATGGATGAGAGGGACGAGATGGAGTCGATGGGAGGGTTGAGGGTAGCAAGGGCACCTCCTCGGGGTCTGTTTGTGTTTTCGGGGCCGCACATGATGATACTGAGTGCTTGTGGCATTTGTCAACGAACAAAAGAGCGAATGTCCTCTTTAAGGATGAACCAAATACACAACACCCGGCTAGATACCTAGACAGACTACCTATAGATGAGGTACCTTGGACCTGTCCTGTCCATATTGGGCAATTTGATCTCTCTCATAGTCTCTCACAGTCTCTCACCTTCAGTCTCAGTGGCTAGTGGCACCAAACGTGCTCATTCGATATATACTGTACACCAATCACAGCACCGCAACACCTAGCGTTGTTCCCAAATCAGGAAACTCTTGGGTGAGCAAGTTTGAGGGGAAATGCTCCCAAAAACAACAACACAAGCACAAGCACCTTGATGAACTAATTAAGATACCCATCTACCTACCTACAGTCTCAAAGATACGTACCAGCTTGACACTGTAGAGCAGGAGCTTTGAGTGCGCCTACCTTATCTAGAAGCAATTAATAATTCGTTGCTCTGACGCAATCCGTCTCTTCCGCCATGTTCCTCCACAAGCTTCCACTTCTTCCCCTCCTCTTGTTTGCCTCCTCTTCGTCCTCCTCCTCTGTCGAGTCTCAACCCGATCTTGCCTTTGATAAATCCATCTTACCTGACGACATTCACTCGGTATCAGCCATGTCTGCTGGAACCTACTCTCTTCCGGCGCTGCCGTACGCCTACAATGTGAGCGTTCACCGCCCCTGATACAAACGCCATCATGGTGAGAAACCCGAAGGCTGACTTGAGACAATAGGCCCTCGAGCCAAGCATCTCGGCTCAAATCATGGAGCTTCACCACAGCAAGCATCATCAAACCTACGTCACCAACCTCAACGCGGCCCTCAAGAACTACGCCTCTGCCGTCTCATCCAACGACATTGCCGGCCAGATTGCCCTGCAGGCCGCCATCAAGTTCAACGGCGGCGGCCACATCAACCACTCCCTCTTCTGGGAGAACCTGAGCCCCTCGAGCTCCCCCGACTCCAAGCCCGATAGCGCGCCCACCCTGAGCGCCGACATCGCCAAGGCATGGGGCAGCCTCGAGGCTTTCCAGGAAGCTTTCAAGAAGGCTCTTCTCGGCCTGCAAGGCAGTGGCTGGGGATGGCTGGTCAAGGACGCCCAGGGCCTGCGCATCGTTACCACCAAGGACCAGGATCCCGTTGTGGGAGGTGAGGTGCCCATCTTTGGCGTTGATATGTGGGAGCATGCCTATTACCTGCAGGTGGGTTACACAGTTTCATTCTGTTTGCGGGACGCTAATATCGGGGACAGTATCTCAACGGCAAGGCCGCGTATGTCGACAACATCTGGAAGGTCATCAACTGGAAGACGGCCGAGGCTCGATTTTCGGGCACGCGCGAGGATGCATTCAAGGTTCTCCGAGCTTCCATCTAAAAGTGCTACACACAGCAGTATTCGAGCACCTGGCTCTTCTGAAGAATGGTACGAATGTTGATGATGTATTCAGATTATCATGTCATTATGAATTATCTACGACAGAATCGAGATAGCACAAGTAATGCACTTGAATCTCAAGCTGCATCCTCAACATGCCGTGAAACTGATCGGGCTACCCTAGCAACGTGCTTTACATCTGACACTCAGGTCTCGGCTGGCTACCAAGACCACGGCCATCGTCTGACTCGCTCAGCAGATGTCGTGCACACGACTGTCTGTAATTACCATGCTCCTGACCGCCCGCGCTGTATCTCTCAGACAACGTGCGTTTAACCGTCCCATGCAATCCAACGTTGGTCATCTCTCACTTTTGTCGATCCCTCTTTCTTTTTCGTGTAGATGATTATTATAGATACGCAGTCTCCCGTCTACAGTCCGCCATGAGCTCGATGGTCAGTTCTGTGCTACCAAACGCTTTTTGAGGCTGTAGATATGAAGCATGTGTTTGTGTTTGTGCCTGTATTTGTGTCACACTAGCAATGCAGTGCTGGCCCTCAAGATTCCGCACTACTGGGAACCCGATATTGTTTCTCATATAAAGAACTTTTGCTCAAGATGAATAGATAGCTCTTCCGGGTATCATAAGCATTGTGGCTGGGTGCAACAGTGAGACGTTGAGCCGACTCTCTTGTGCTCTAGTCACCAATATGTTTATTCCATTTTGACATATCTGAGCTGGCTGGCCGGCATCGAACAAAGGAATGACGGGCTGGAGCATTATTTGAAACGACTACCCGTAGCCAGGCTATAATTCCCATGCTGTTCTATCGACCGTGGCGTTGCCGGAACCCGAATAACAAACGGGCGATAGAATTAACTCAACGGCAAGACGAAACGTAGCGCTCGGAAGGATACATGCTTCCCGTCCATCCTCCCACTCTACATAGACTCCTTTAATCTATGGAATCCATGTAAAGATTAACGCGGAATCTGATGATACTCACGGTCTTCCCGCACACGCGTCCGTACTACGGCCTCATGCATCACAGGGGGGAGCAGCTTTTACTCGTGCGAGGCCTCAGAAAAAGGGTATAAAGAGGAGAGAGATGGGCGAGATGGAGGACTTGAGGTCAAAGTGATAGCAGTTGATTAGGGCGCACTCTTTGTCACTCGTTTTCATCTCTTTTTGCATCGCCACTGTCGCTTCCATTCTATCGCCCCCTTTTCTTTTCCCACTACCATTCTTGCTGGACACCATGTCTCTTCTCGCTCGCTTCGCCCTTGTAGGGCTTGGGTATGTGCCTCCTCTTCTATATCAGAGTTGCCTACTGACTCGTCTTGTACAGGGCATCCATTGCTCATGCGCAGAGCTACACCGTGACTGTTACCGAGACAGTCACCGAGTGTGCTTCGTCCTGTTACTCTGTTGTCTCGCAGTGCACCTCTACCGAGTACCTTGATACTACCTCTGGTATCAAGCTTCCGACTGGCTCTTCGGTTATCGTCCCTTTATCTTCTGAGACTTTTCTTTTTGAAACTACTTCTGTGACCGATGCCATCTCACTGCCCACCGTGTCTCTTCCTTCGACTACCAAGTATGCCAACTCCAGCTTCGTCACCGACTCCTACAGCTCTACCGTCTTTGGCACCGAGGTTAGTGATGTGGCCTCAGAGTCTACCGCCGTCTCTGTTGAGTCTAGTGCTCGCGCTGGGGGTACCTCGTCAGACTCCGAATCTACTTACACCACGCTCGATGGGTACTCTACCAGCACTGCTTCAGAGGATGCGGTGACCTCCGAGAGCATCACAAACATTGAGACTATGCCCAGCATCGTCCAGAGCTTTGACTCATCGGCTCTTGCATCGGGTACGACTGAAGTCACTGAGACGGACGTGATTGCTACTGGGCAGCCTTCGGAATCTGGCCCTGAGAGCACAGCCCCTACTGATAGCACGAGCACCGATACCTACGTCTCTGAGGAGGGCAGCTCTACTGCTACTAAAGACACTGGCGGTTCCACCATCACCGAAGAAGGGTCTGCCACCACAGTTCAATCGGTCCTCACCAGTCAAGTCACCGTCACGGAGAGCGTCTCTACCTTGTACACTGCTTCCACTGAAGAGTCTGCCACATTTGACGAGACCACTATCGTCCTGGGCACATCGTCACTGACCTACACTACACTCGTCATGGATGAATCGAGCATCGAGACAGAGCAGAGTCCCTCGCCAACTGAAGACGTCACCAGTCGCACTCAAATCACCCTGACTCGCACTGAAACGCTGACTTCCACCACTGCTCCAGAGGACACGACAGGCATCTCCATCGTGGCGTCTTCCAGTGCTTCTGAGAGTTCAGCTGCTGGGACTGACTCAACCGCTAGCGATTCCAGCCCAGAGTTTCCGAGCACCATGGCCACGAGTGAAGCTCAGACTACCACTACCCCTTGCGCGTCGTCGGCACACACTCATGTGTACGAGAACACGACCGTTGTCCACAGTACCGTCCAGCATAGCACCGATTCCTCGGCTCTGGGTGGATCTTTCACATCGACTTCATCCGGGGGTACCGGCTCTACCTCTGCTGCTTCAGACCTGGCTGAGCAGACCACGGCCCCTGGTGTTGAAACTTTAGAGACTCGAGTCGGGGCATCAGAGACTTCAGAGTACCTCGAAACCACTGCCAGCACAGCTTTGGGCACAGAAGCCACCGCGGCCACTGATTCCTCACTGTCTGCTCCGGGAGCCGAGTCCACGACGGTCCAAACCGACTCTGATATCACCACCACTCCTCTGCCGCAGCCCAGCACCGAAACATCCCCTTTGCGCTCCCCAGCCTCATCGGCGGATGCAGTATCAACCGGCCCTCACGGCTACGACTTTAGCAACCCCAGCTCAACCAACGATGGCTGGCCCACTGCCTCTTTCGACTCCTCCGCCGACGCCGCAACTGCATTCTCCTCATCGTTCACGACCCTCCTGACCACGAGCAAGCCTGCTCCCGACTCGACCGCCACCAAGGAACCCGAGTACGAACCGCCCGCTTACGAACCGCCCTCGTACCGTGAGCCTGCTCACGTTGGCAAGCGCTGGGGCCTTGGCTGGTGAAGAAGGACGTGAGGGGAGAGTGGTACAAAAGCATCTTGGTGCAGTTCTTTTCTTTCTTTTGGATGACTTGATGTCTTTGACTTGTTCTCGACTTTTGAGTATTTGTATCTGGGATATGTGGCTGGTTTTTACTGGGGGGGTTAGATAATGATAGAAAATACATTTGGGGTGGCTCTATGATGACTTGTTTGATGAGTGATGTGAGTGGTCATGGACAAAGTGCTGTCCTATTATAGATTTTTGACTGGGAGCTTATAAGGCATCGGACCAAGATCAGTGCATGGCAACAAGTCTAGGTTGCAATTCCTCCTTGTGCTGACGCTGGTGGTCTTGGTCAAGCAAATGTATTGCTTCCGTCCAATACAAGGCCTTGAAGAAGTGCCATGGCCTCATAGGATCTTGCTACAGCTTGGCTGAACTTTAGCCTCATCAAGACCCATGCAGCACTGATTCACACCCCAAACCATGCACGCCATCCAAAGCACCAAAGCCCGCATCTCTTCACGCAGCGTCCCAATCCATCGGCTCAACCATCCACTCCCACTCCTGGTCCTCTCCCGCAACAACACCCATACTCTCATCAGCATCCTCCCACTGCGGCATCCCTTCCATCCCAGCTCGTCTCGACGCAATCCCATAGCCAACCTCCAGCCCGTTGAGAATCTGGCCCACGATCCAGGTCAAATCATACATCTTGAGCGGCGGCGTCTCCTTGCCCTGGCCCGCATCCTTCCATCTATTCCGAAGCTCTTTGGCCTTCCACAGCGCCTGGTTCACCTCTCCGCTGCCCATGGCCTCGTGCACAGGACAGGCCTCGTCCTCGAGCGCCCTGAGGACATTGTGATGATACGCGTGCCCCGCCGCTCCGCCAAACGCATCCCCGCGAGAAACGGACACGCCAAAGATGAGGAGCAAGAGGACGATGGCCTGCTCGATCCAGACGTAAAACTCGTGGAAATCGACTTTGAAGTTCCGCTCAGCGTCAACGGCCGTGAAGCCAGAGTCCTGCGGATGCGTCGCCCGCCGATACGAACTCTCCAGGTCGATAAACTTCCAGCGCAGGCGCTGACAGGCCTGTTCGAAACGGTGGAAGGCCTGGGCCGGCGTGAGGCGATTGTTTGGCGCTGTAGTGATTGAGAGCTGGGGTGCTGAATTGGAGGCGGGCGGGGCTGGTCGTGATGGTGAGTGTGAAGAGTAGACGCGAGATGAGGGCGTCGACGTGTTGAGACGAGAGCGCCCCTTGGCCCAGATGGAGCCGTTGAGCCCCGTGGGTGTCTTGGACATGATGAATATCGATATGATGAGTTGGCTGATGGACGTCGCAGCCGCAGCCGCAGCCGTAGCCAACGTTGATGTTCCACACCTGACGTTTAACAAATGGGGAACAAAGATGTGGTTATGTCAGCTTGTCAATAGTGCAATTATATATCCAAGAATAAAGGGAGTGGGTGAAAAAAGGCAGAGTGTCAAAGAAATAAAGTGAGAGAAGTGAGAAGCAAGTGTACAAGATAACAAGCGTGCGAGGTTCAGAGGCCATGGATTCGTCATCTCTGATTGGGCTTACCCGGTACACGTTCAACTTATAGGCAGATAGAGGTAGATGCAGACCAACACCAGGGCACATGTATCGGTAACTAGGTGGATAGCTATATCGTAACCATTTCTGTATTGATATATACAATCTTGATGTTGTACACACGCAACCGGACAGACAAACAGAGGGAGAGATAGACGGGCGGACGGATAGACAGACAGACAGCCTCAACCCGGATTCACTTGTCTTTACTCAACTTCACTTGCCTACCCAATCCATGTCCAGAAAGCAATCAGTCAATCAATCAAGCAACCAACCAACCAACCAGTACGTTAACCTGCTCGCCTGCCGCACAAACACATCATAAGCTGGCCAAAGGCGGCAGCACGCAATCCTGGATATATACCACCTCCAACTCCCGCAAACCAAATCCTTCCAGACGCCCTGTCCCAGACGCTATTCTCATGACCAGACGCAAAAGCAACAGAATGAACCGACACTGTCATCTCGCAAAGCCAAGGTAGTCTACGTTGACTCGCGAACCTTCTTGGTCGCCTTGGCCGTGCCAATATGAGTGTTGTGCACCTGGAATACGAGTTAGCTCGGCTTCATATCCTTCCCTCGGTCCAACATACCTTGGTTGCAAATCGAAGACTCGTCAAGGTCTCCTTGAGGTGTGTTTCGAGCGGCGACACCATCACAAACATCAGAGTCTTGCTGTTGCCACCCAAGCTGTACTGCAACAAGTGTGTCAGCTTGGAGTTGCGGTATGGCACGTGGCCTGATCCTCGACCTAGAGCCTCAATTACATCCCCGAGACAGCTGAGGCTCTTGTTGATGTTTTGCGTCTCCTTCATCCTGTCGCCCTCAGCCTGCGAGTGCTTGAGACGCTCAGAACCTGCTAGATCCACCAGGTTGAGTGTGCCTTCGCATCGCTCTCCTGTTGCCGAGTTTTCCCCAATCAGCTTCAGAATGAAGATGCTGTGGGATCGCGACGACCGTTCGTTGGCCTTGGTCGCAGCAACCGATCGGTTGTTCTGCGCCTCCTCGAGCATTGTCTCCACACTGGATGGACTATCCAGCCGTACCGATTTGCAGTTGGTGATGGATGTCTGCTTGCGGGTGTCGTCGTGGCGAATCTCGAGCTTCCTCGAGCACCGCTCGCTGGGTGTCAGCAGGTCGTTGAGCTCTTCGTTGTACACCTCAACGAATGAACCCTCCATTGTGTACGCCCAGGACTTCTCCTTGAGTTTGGTGATGGTGTCGTAGATCATGTGAGTGGCACGCGGAATCATACCGTCGGCTGACGACATGGTGTGCGTCTTTCCAGATCCTGTTTGACCGTAGCAAAAGATACACACATTGTATCCGTCAAGTGCGCTCTGCACCAGTTGCGAAATCTCCCCAAAAATCTCCTGGTTCTGTGTGCCTGGAACGAAGACGCGATCGAACTCAAAGGGGTAGTTCTTCCGTGTGATCTGTCCAAGGCTGCTCTTTTCTTCGGGCCCAGCCAGCACAATCTCCGCCGAGGTCTTGTCGTCGGGGAACGACATCTTGGCCTCCTCGCCTTCGCCGTCGCCTAGAGCAGGTCGCACTCGGCACATGACGCGGATGTTGCCCTTGAGCTCCTGGTACTTGTTGAAGAGCACCCGGCGCTCGGTCTCCTCCTTGATGAGCTTATCTTGGGCCTCCTCGGCTGCGCGGAGAGCTTCCTGTAGCCTGGCCTCCATGCTGGCGAATGAATCGGACTGAGCCTTGCTATCCGACTCGAGAAACTCGACATGGGATCGCAGCGAGCTGATCTTGGCTTCCAGTGTCGTGTTGGCTGCCGACAGCTCGGCAATGCTGGTCTGGAGGCTATTTTTCAACGAGCGTTCTCGCTCAAGGTCGGTTCCAAGTCCTTCCACCCGGGCGCTGATCTCTTGAAGCTCTCGGTCCTTCTTTTGCAAAGCCATCCCCATATCTTGATGCTCGTTGCCCATCCGAGCCCGCAATTCTTGGACTTGACGGTCTTTCTTTTGTCGTTCATTTTCCAGTTCCTGCTGATATTGCCTGGTGAGACTTTCAATTCGCTGCTCATGATCTCTTGTCTCCTGCTCCCGTAATCGGTCTAGTTCTCTCCGAACCTCATCGACTGCTGCTCGATGCTGGCGTGACATGTCGTCCATGGTTTCTCGGTGCTTTCGTTCCTGGTCGTCCAATTGTCGTTGCGAATCCCACTTTTGCTTCTCCATCTCATGCCGGATTTGACGTCCCTCTTCTCTCGCTGTGTCGAGGTCGGACTTCAATGCGTCGTTGCGCATGTCGAGCTTCTCCCTGTCGCCCTCCAATTCTTTCACTACAAGAGTGGTTAGTAGCTGGGCATCAAAGTCCAGAAAGCTGCTTACCTCTCTTCTTTGCCAATTCGAGAGCATCATCTTGTCCTTTTCGCTCACTGAGAGTCGTGTTGACCATCTCCTTGAGTTCTTTGAACTGAGACTCCATATCGACGACTCGACCATCGACGTCCCAGGCTACATACGATGTCAGATTAGAATCTTTACTCAAAAACGACTTGCTAGGAGACGGGGACTTGATAGGAGATGGGAATGTTTTGACTGGTGACAGAGACAGCGACTCTTGGAACTGGGCAAGTTTGCGCTTAACCTGCTCATTGCTCACGAGCTTCGAAGGAGCTGCCTAAGCCCGCTCCGAGGAGGTCGGCCGAGAGGTCATAGCGAAACTGCCGTTCCGGCTGTCTTTGCTGCGGCGCTGCAGAGGGATATTGGAGATCTGCGAGGCAACTGATGATTGCCAAGACTGGCGGGTCAGGGGGTGGGAGGTCGCTTGACTCCCAAAGGAATTGTCATCTTCAAGACTGAGCAGAGTAAATTTCGAAGTCAGAGAACTATCCCTGATTGATGACAGTGCCGAAGATGACAGTGATGTTCTGATTTTTTTGCAGTGAAGTGAGATGAGAGGCTGCGCATCGTCTATGCGAGATGCTGTCGTACCATTGCTCGGCTGCTTATCGTATCGGTCTTCCTCGCGGAGACTATGTGCTGTGCGTGGCCTAGGTGCTTGGCTCTTTGATCGAGCGTGAGCAGGACGCCCATTGACTTTCGAAGGTTGTGCTGAGGGAACATTTCGAGTCGAACCCGTAGTCCTACTATAGCTATTCGCTGATGCGCCAAATCTCGATTGGGTGGCAGAGGGTTGCTTGAGCTGGACCAGGAGTTAGCAATTGCGATGTTGACGCCATAAAAGCAATCAATGAATCTCCCAAGGTTCTGTTTGGGAAGCGTGGTGTGCCCATCGCCTGTCACGGTGACAACAAACAAGATTCATCCTTGTTGATATTGATGGCCTGGTGGGATAGACGACGTATGATTGGAACTAACGGGCTGCGTCTTGTCGACTTTGGGACTGACAGAAGAGACAAGATTGCCGTGCAAGACTCGGTTCCTCGAGATCGGACTGACGGGAATTTGCTTGAATCAGAAAGGTACTTACCCCCGAAGACATGCCCGCAAGGCTTTGAGGCTTCATGTTGGATCGAGCAGCCGACGCAGCAGTCGTTCCTGATACTGATTTTGTAGGATATTCGAGAGCGCGGTCGGAAAGAGGCTTGCGCTTTGCTTCGGATTGCGCTGCTGCGGATGTCCGAGTCAATACGCGCAACCACAGGCGGCAGATACGGCAGCGAGCAAGCTTACCTGGTTGGGGAATCTCACGCTTGAGGTTCTTGAGAGCCGTCAACGAGCTGGCTGCCGACGCAATGCGTGCATTGTGCTGTGACTCGCTCCATTCCGTGAGCCCTCCCCCTGTTGACATGGACGATGGCGCGGGCAGGCGGCTCATCTTGGAGCTTCGAAATGACTGTCAACAATGCGGTCAGTGTCTAACGATCCGAGACATGAGGGACAAGTAAACAACGTACCGGATTCTCATCCATGGCGAAACGAGTGCGCCCGCGGCTCCAAAATACAGGAACAAAGCAGGATATCGACAGCAATGAACAACGCGCGACCTGTACGAGCCGCGGTGATGGGAGGCGTCGTGAAGATGAGCAAGATAAAAGGTGAAGCAGTAGCAGCAGAATAGTAACGCTCGGGCTCTAGCTCATTGATGGAGCTATTATTATGGTTGATTTGCGAGGGCCCAGATAAGGGATAGCTTGGCTGGATATTGGCGATGCGGGAGCGTTGATGTTTGGCCTAGCGGTCGCTCAGGCAACGGCCAGAAGCGAATATGACGGCCCGCATTTCCATAGGCACTCAAGCATAGAGTCATTTATAGTAACGAGAACTTGGAGCTTGGCTTATTATAGTAGTGCCTAGCAAAAGATGCCAAGTTCATTTTTCGGCCGAATGACTTTTACAACTCATGACGTGTTTCCAACTACAATAAGTTGATCCCGTCGATACAAGTCTTACAGTAAAGACATACGCAAGGTGCTGTCAACCTCTTGCTACAGCTTTAATTAAGCACAACCAACCATGATAAGAAGCCTGAATTCTTTACGGAGTCTATGATCTCAGTCGAGTCCTGCATCAATACTCAATATGTGCTTGGACCTGATGAGTTGCTGGGAACCTACTAATCTATCGATAGATAGATTTGACTCCATCTTGGCTGAGTCAGCAGTCGTTCAAGCTCAACGCAACGTGGGGGCCACATGTTCACATATTCACATGTCATGACGTCCAAGAATATACATTAGATGCGTTGTCGCAGAATCCAAACTCCCAACACCTTCTCATTCGTTATTTTCCGCTTGACCTGAGTCGCGTCTGTCACTGCTACTCATTCATCATCCATCATCATCACCGCCTCTCATGTCTCGATAGACAGACCTCTCTTCTTCTTTCTCCCACGCGATCGATCATCTCAGACTCAACAATGGAAAAATACAGCCAGTTTCGCGATCGAGGTGCGCAGCTTCTTAAGCTACTCTGCGCTCTTCACATGCTAACCCTCCTCCAGCGACAGGCATTGCGCCTTTTCTGCCCGTCTCGACGCCCGTCTCAACCGTCTCAACATTCACCCACGCCGCACTCTTCCTCTTCCGCCTGCCCTTCTTCATCGCCTACTTTCTAGGCTACTTTCTCGTCTTCCACTTCCTGCCGTTGCCCGTCATATTTAGAAAAGTTGCCCTTTGGGGCTTGATGGCCATCCCAGGAATATGGTGGGTTGACCTCCAGCTCGACGGTGTCAAACGTGGTACCCTCGCCGACCAACCCCGCGAGCGCTTTCCTCACCCTGGCTCCGTTATTGCCGCCAACTTCTCGAGCCCTATCGACGCCGTCTATCTCGCCGCTATCTTCGACCCAATCTTTACTATTTCGTATCCCGACACCCGTCAGGTACAGCGTGTCAGCTTACTCGGTGCTGTCGTTGCGGCTCTTTCGCCCGTGCGGATCTGCCCACCGAACAATGCCAAACTCGTCGAAATCAAGGACCTCTTGGCCAGCAACCCCGGTCAAGTCATCGCCGTCTTCCCCGAATGTGGCACCACCAACGGAAAGGCCATCCTTCCTCTGAGCCCGAGCATTCTTCAAACTCCACCCGACGTCCACATTTTCCCGGTCAGCATTCGATATACTCCCTCCGATGTCACGACTCCCGTACCTGGCAAGTGGTTCCGATTCCTGTGGGATCTTCTCTCTCGGCCGACGACATGCATCCGTGTGCGTATTGCAGAGGGCCAGATGAACTCGTCTACCGCAAAGACGAATGGCGCATCGACTTCCAGCCCTGCCGACCTACGCCATCGCAGTGCTGATGGTGCCGGAATTTCTGGGGATGAGCAGCATGTACTCGACCGCATAGGCGAGGCTCTTGCCAGGCTCAGCCGCGTCAAGCGTGTCGGGCTCACAATGAAGGATAAGGCAGCCTTTGTGGACGCATTGAAGGGCAAGAAATAAGTGAGTGATGGGCACGAGGGGTTTTATGATTGGTTTACGAGCAGTGGCGTGTGTTTAATATGCCGAGGAAGCTACGTTTCTCTTGAAAAGAATTCGAATTTGGACTCGTTCGCATTGCAAGGAGCTATTTGGGAGGTTATGTTATCCTGTTCAGTCGGCCTGATACCCACAATCATTCGTGGATGCTTGCTTTTGCCGCACTGTTGTGTTGGCCTTTGTGTTTCAGTCTTTGTTGAGTGCAACTGTAGCCTGTCGATAGACTGGGTAATCAGAGCATCCTGTGCACCACTCATTCCATTCACAGTCACCAAGAATTGAGAAAGAAGGGTTCGAATATGAAAGCATTGTGATATCAGTTTTGACCCAGAAAATCTAAATTCGCCTTTCCCGACCCCGCATAGAACACAGGAATTATTTACAACGTTGCACATGATTTTTGTTGGTTTTTACCAGTCTTTTTAGTTGGCGAGGCCGCTGTCGGTGACACAACCCTCACTGGCGTTCCTCACAAGCTGGGCATACTTGCTGAGCGTGCCCTTGGTGTATCGAGGAAGGGGAGCCTTCCAGGCCTTGCGACGCTGGGCGACCTCCTCCTCGGGAACCACAAGGTCGATGGCTCGCTTCTCGGCGTCGATGACGATGGTGTCGCCGTCCTCGACGAGAGCGATGGGGCCACCCTCCATGGCCTCGGGGACAATGTGACCAATGATGAAGCCGTGAGAACCACCGGAGAATCGGCCGTCGGTGAGGAGGGCCACGTCCTTTCCGAGGCCGGCGCCCATGATGGCAGAGGAAGGCTTGAGCATCTCAGGCATACCGGGACCACCCTTGGGACCGTCGTATCGGATGATGACAACCGTCTTCTCACCCTTCTTGATCTCACCGGCCTCGAGACTGGCAATAAAGTCGGGCTCGGAGTCGTAGACACGGGCCTTGCCCTCGAATCGGAGGCCCTCCTTTCCGGTGATCTTGCCGACGCAGCCGCCAGGGGCCAATGAACCACGGAGGATCTGGATGTGACCGGTGGGCTTGATAGGGTTGCTCAGGGGTCGAATGATGGTCTGGTCCTCGGGGAAGCCGGGCAAGTTCTCGACATTCTCCTTCATGGTCTTGCCAGTGACGGTCATGCCAGAGCCGTCAATAATTCCCTCCTTGATCAGGAATTTGTGTAAAGCAGGAGTACCACCAATCTTGTGCATATCGGCCATAACCCACTTTCCGGAGGGCTTCAGGTCAGCGAGGAAGGGAATGCGGTCCGAAACCTTTTGGAAGTCCTCAATGTCGAGCTTGATACCGACAGCGTCGGCCATGGCAATAAGATGCAGGACAGCATTGGTGCTACCACCGAGGATAGTGGTGATAATCATAGCGTTCTCAAAGGCCTGGCGAGTCATGATGTCGCGCGGTCGGATATCCTCCTTGAGGAGGTTGCGAATAGCAGGCCCAACCCTTTCACACTCGGCCTTCTTGCTGGGGTCCTCAGCAGGGCTGCTGCTGCTACCGGGAAGAGTCATTCCCAGCGTCTCAATGGCGGTAGCCATGGTGTTGGCAGTGTACATGCCACCGCAAGCACCACCGCCAGGGCAGGCATTTCGAATGATGTCGAAGCGCTGCTCCTCGGTGATTTCTCCCGTGATGTATTGTCCGTAGGCCTGGAACGCAGAGACGATATCGATGGACTCGCCGCTCTTTGTACAGCCTGGGCGAATGGTTCCACCATAAACCATGATACTAGGGCGGTTGACACGGCCCATGGCGATGGCAACACCGGGCATGTTCTTGTCACAACCAGGCAAGCTGATATTTCCATCATACCACTGGCCGTTCATGACAGTCTCAATACTGTCGGCAATGATCTCTCGACTCTGGAGGGAGTATCGCATGCCAGTAGTACCCATAGAGATACCGTCAGAGACACCAATGGTGTTGAACCGGTAGGGAATGATGCCAGCCTTGGCGACAGACTCCTTGACAATGGCAGACAGGTCCATGAGGTGCATGTTGCAAGGGTTTCCCTCATACCATACAGAGGAAATACCAACCTGAGCCTTGTTCATATCATCCTCAGAGAGGCCGGTGGCGTAGAGCATAGCCTGTGAGGCGCCCTGGGCCTTGGGCTGGGTGATGTTTGACGAAATCTTGTTGATCTTGTCATCGGAGGCGCGGACGGGGGTTGTGGAAAGAAGACGGCTGGGAGGGAAGAGAGGTCAGTATCATGAGAATCAATTGCTAGCAAAATCAATTCAACGTACGCATGACTCCTCGCGGAGAGGGGGAGAGCTCCAAGAGCTCTCGTCCGCAGACGCAGTGACCGAGAAAGCATTATGACAACTCAGTCAGTCAGTCAGTCAGTCAATTGAAGCTTCAGCGACAACCTCAAAAGCCACAACGTGCGTTTGAAATCACCCAGTGGTCTCCGGGTAGATCAAAGACGGGTTGAGGTTCTGGACGAGTTTGTGAATTTCTCAGGTGGTGACTGCGATGTCGGCTGGGTCTTTTTTACAGCACCAAAATTTCACCTCCCCTGTGATCTTCCCTGTGACTTCTATGGTTTGGGGCGGTTCCTCTACCTGGAATGCTCCCCCGCATGACAATTCCGACGCTGTGATTGGACAGCCACTTACGCTGCCAAGCTGCCCCGGGGAGAGTGCTTCAACTCCGGGCGTACATACGTAGACTGGAGCATCTACAGGGTGCAACTTGGATGAGTTAGTCGTGTATATTCTTCCGAATATTCCGAGCTTCTATCATCCGAGTCACCATTATTTGTTCACTTACGGCGCGTACAGGTTTCACTGTACAAATTTAATGTCATCATTGTCTTTGCCGAGCTGAGAGCGACACCGGACCTTGATCCCTGTTGCTCCAACACCGACATCACCATCAACATCGACGTCAACATCAGTGATTTCAAAATGAATCTTCTTACTAGACTGCACTTATTTCCCCCATCACACTCTATATGCTATAAACCTGCGAGCCATAAATTTTCCCATGTTTCTAATTCCTGTGCTGCCAGCTGGTTAGTGATAAGATCTCATGAGAATTCATAACCGACTCACCGTGGATGAGCAAGATCTCAGCCTCCAACTTGTATGAATCATCCTCGTCCACCAGCCACAGCATGTGCAAGTCTTCGTATCAAGTGAATCTCCCACATCAACCCTCAAGCGCAGCACGCTCCAATCCATCCAATGCATCTTTGATCGTCTCTGAGATTCCCCCAATGTACTCGAACGCAAACACCTCAAAGTGATGTCCCTCAATGTCCACCACCTCTGCAAACAGATCCTTGTCATACGTATCCCACCCAAGGTGACGCTCTCCACGACTCATGTCCACAAAGTTGGTTTCATTGCCGTTCATGGGCACTGCCTGCTTGGCACGGAGCAGGACAACTCGGGGCCGGGGTGCACGGGAATCTTGGCCCCAAACTGGGGGTGTCCACGCCTGGATCATGCGGCGCGCATCGGCCATGGCACGGTCAGCGAGGATCTGGTTCTTGGTCTTTTCCTCCTCGGAGACTTTGCTTGGAATCAATCTGTCCCCGCTCGGGTGTCTGATCGGGTAGACAGTGTCGACCATGAGGATGCCGATAACATCGATATTGCTGTCTCCGTCACCAAGCTGCTTTGCCATCTCAAGGCTCAAGTGTCCACCCATGCTCCAGCCTCCAAGAATGATTCGGATCTTTCCATCTGCGCTGTATCGCTTGGGAAACTCGGGCTGGTCGATAGCCTTTTGAATAAAGCCACAGTACTGGCGAGCCATGTCGCTGAGGCCCCCATCATAAGGCTCTCCGCTGCGGAAGTTGGGGTTGTGAATGCCGTAGACGGGACGGTGCAGAGTCTCCAAGCAGTGGTAGGCAAAGGTTGTGCCACCGCCGTCGTGCATGAGGAAGACAGGGACAGTATTAAGCGTACGCCAGTCAGCGGGCTGGACGATTTCAGGATTGGAGTCCATAGTTGCTTGTCCAAGTACTGAAAGATGGTCAGTAAGCTGTGTTGCTCGATTTGATTCGTAGTATCTTTGTTGAGTAGACTTGAAGAGACGGTGCTGGAATAGGGACCCTGTTCGACTGTTGCTTTTTATGTACGCTCGAGATGGATCTATATTGCAAACACTTTTTTTGTGTCGAACAATAATTCGCTCAAATAGCTGAGAAACACTCTTCTGGGAGACGAACACCGCACAGAGAACAAACGGTAGAATGAACAGGTCAATCGGGTATTAGCAACAAACAACCAAGAAACCGTTATACTAACACTTTGTAAGTTTGTACTACCATGCAAGACGGGAACGGGCCTTGCCGTATATCGGCGGTGAAAGTTGGCGTCATCGGTAATTACGGGGTTATCATGGTCAGGGGCCGGCCGGAGACCTTGGATAGTCACGGGATTGAGAATTCCTCCATTTAAAAGAACCCGAAGCTTCTTGTTATTACACGTGCATTTGATGTGGTATTTATAGATTATTCATGGTTCTTCTTGAGCCGCATCGTCTGGCGCAGCTTCAGGCGCAGCTTTAGGCTCTGCCAGATATCCCTGCAATCTCCAAAGGAGCAGATGCAGGCTGCGCATGCTTTTACTTCTCCAAGGCCTCAACACCAAGAACTCCTGGTCGCGGAATAATTCGGCCTCGTCTCTCAACCGCTGGACCTCTTCTTCGCCAAGCAGATAAACCAAATCGTGCACCGCCATCTTGGCACCGTAGTTGGCATCCTCAACATCAAGGGTCGCGTAACCTGCCGCCTGGCCCTTTGACTCTTTCGGAATCCACAAAACACACCCACCCACGAGCTTTTTGCCCTTTGCCTCATCCCAGCTGGCAACTGGCTGGATAAACTTGGAAGGCGACTGGTCGGTCTCTCTAGTAGCGCGCAAGACGAGCGCATCAACAGCTTCGCGCCGCAGCAGTTTCAACAGATAATCCCCCATATCAGGTCGCCAAACCCTGAGGCTAACGTTGCCTCCACCTGAAGGGTTTACCATTCCGCTACGCTGAGCGGAAAGTTTAGCTATATAGGATCTGCCTTGCCGGATTCCCAAGATGTCAATCGTGGCCTTGCGTGCAAGAATGTAACCTGTAAGGGGTGCTTGCCGAAACCGTTCTCTTGGGGTGGCCTTGTCTTGCGCAAGGTCCGCATCCGTTGACGACGTATCGGCATCAGTTTCTGTTGTATCTGGAACACTCCATGGCTTTACGTTGTTGAACGAAAGAGGACCTGGCGCGAACCAAGGGTTGGTCTGCTCGGGATCTGGATGTTGCACCAATTCAAAATCCTGAAGGAAGTATCTAGGAAGAAATGTGCCTGTGTTCTTACACCATCGCAAAGGAGTGATCAAAGCTTCCGCTGTACGGTGTCAGCAATGGCAATCCACAACAAGTTCAGTTCCTTACCGTATGGGTTGTTGGTAAGCTTCCTCCGGAACTGTCCTGATACCTTTGTAGGGGCAGCCTTCTTTTGTCGTCGCCTCGCCTTCATCCATGCCGGATCCATTAATGGAGAGACAGGCAAGGAACCCGATGCTGTTCTGATAGTCTTTTTCTCGGGGTCGATCTTTATAGGATTGCCGTCTGCATCTTCACCCAGTCCAGATTCCAATTGGCGGACGAGATTCTCTTTGGTCAGAGCAGACTTTTCATAAGACACCCAACGTTTTTGACCTTCAGCTACCAGCCGGGAAGCCCGCAAGGGCCCAGCGTAAGCTGTCGTGTATATTTTCATGCTGTCTCGAGATGTTGTGAGTGGTGTATGTTCTATTTGGGTCCCAAATTTCCTGGCTGGGGTCGAAGCGTTATCGATAACGCGTCGAGACAAGCTACCTACCTACCTACCTACGTAGAGCTTCCCCCACCACTTCCGCCCAGCTCCGGACCGCTCACATCACCACTTCATAATATCTTATCATGTTCCTACGACCAAGGACGTTGCGCATGCTGCGCGGAGTGTCGCGACAGCATGTGAGAGCCTTTAGCATCTTCAGCTCCTCTGCGCCGCCATCAATGCCACCCATGGCCAACATTCCCATGCCCTATATCGAAGAGTCGTCGGTGAGCTACCTTGTGTATTTTGGCGCCATTGCTCTTAGCTGACAAGTCTAGGCCGCTGGAAGGAAAACATGTTTGTCTATATCTATTTCCGCGACTGAACCAATGGGCTGATAGGGTTTAGGGGATATATTTTCCAAACTACTCCAGGTAGGCCCCAGCTCCAACCGTCAGGACTGCCATATTAACATGGCTAGGAACGTATCATCTGCCTCAATGGGGAGGTCAACGATTACATGTCCGCCTCGATCGTCGCACAGCTTCTTTGGCTCGAATCCGATACCCCCGATAAGCCAATTACGATGTACATCAACTCTCCCGGTGGCTCTGTCACCTCAGGTAGGACTTCTCTGCCACCTTGCCCGATCGACGCTTACAAGGAGCTCAGGAATGGCGATCTATGATACCATGACATATATCAAGTCCCCAGTATCAACTGTATGCATCGGAGGTGCTGCGTCGATGGCCGCCATTCTTCTAGCAGGAGGCGAAGCCGGTAAGCGATTTTCGCTCCCTCACAGCTCCATCATGATCCACCAGCCACTTGGCGGAACTCGGGGCCAGGCATCAGATATCATGATTTACGCGAACCAGATTCAAAGGACTAGAGAACAGTCTAACAGGATCATGCAATACCATCTCAATAAGGCCAAGGGTCACGAGAAGTACTCGCTGGAGGAAATCAACGACCTGATGGAGCGGGATAAATACCTATCGCCCGAGGAGGCTTTGGAATTGGGTGTTATCGACGAGATTCTGACCAAACGACCCGATTTGGAGCAGGAGAAGAAGGACGGACAGTCTGATGCGCCCAAGGCGAGCTAGAGACGTGAGTCATGGGGTTGAAAGATGCGATGCTCAGTGTGTCGCTAGACCGGTCTGAAACGTTCATGCTGTGCCTCAGAGGTGAAGTTTGAGGTGAATTGTACAAATAGATGGTGTGTTATCTAGCATTATAGTAGGCAGGGTTTATATAATGATATCAGACTCGGGGCCCAGTCACACTCGATAGTTGACTGCCTGATAAGAAGTGAATGGCTAACCTGATTGTTATAAATTGATCGTTCTACTGTTCATGATATCCTGCTTGGCGTGCAGGTTAGTTAAGCAAGGGTTTTGCATTTGCAAGCATCCATCACTACTGAGGGGAGCAGAGAGATTCAATGTGAGTACATACAGAGTTCTTTAATGTCAAGCGTTTGCACCTCCGAAACTTATACGACAAGGACAAGAAAAGACTGGTATATCATACATATCAAATGTCGGTATTTAAAGACGGGCGGCTTGACGTCACGCATTCATCCACCCCCACCAAAAGTGCCCCGCGTGCCCCTCCATGATCCAGATGGCGGTATCGGTACAAAGTTTAGAGAACCCTTGAGACCTGCTCCCTGAAGATCCAGTGGACGATCAGCAGAAAAGTCAACACGTCTCTCTGCAGGCTTCTCTCTTGTGCAACAACTTGACTTCAACATGGAGCACGACACCAGAACCCGTATGTGCTTTCCGCCTCTCATTACCATCAACTGCGGCTGACCTCACCAACAGCCCAATATCGAACTAGCGACCCGAATTCGTTCGCTAGTGAATCAGTCAGGAAGCGATGGCCTGTCATTCTCGTGAGACGAGCGAATATGCCTCATACGAGATAATCGCTGACTCCAGCCTAGACCCAAGGCATTGATGATGTCTACCGCGCCGTTACCAAGACTTCCGACTCTGAGAAGCTAGCAGAGGGCAAGAAGATCATTGAGCAGCTGGCCGGTCTCAAATACGAGGTTGAGCACGATCGTAAGCTTGCGTATGATATACCTCCTCTTGAGCGTTGTAGGAGTTCTTGACTAAAATATGCAGTCCTCTTACCGACGATGGATTCACCGACGAGATCGAGGCCTACAACAAAGAGATCGAGGCTCTGGGCCCCGATGCCCACTGGTACGACGTGCCATGGCTCTTTTCTGAATGCTACCTCTATAGGTAAAAAGCTATGCGAGTACACTTCTGCGACAGCGGCTTACAATTTGTAGACGTATAAGCAGCATCTTCCGCCTCACCCAGCACTGGAAGTCCTATGATCTCTTCGCCCGACAGAAGATGGATACATTCCGATCATCGCGACCCGCCGTTCTTGAACTCGCCAGCAACTACAGACAGTTGGTCCAGCAGCTCCGCGCCGACAAAGATTCTACCCACGATCCCAACGCCGAGAAGATTCTCTTCCAGGAGATGTTCGAGATCTGCCTCTGGGGCAACGCCACTGATCTGTCGCTACTCACCAACCTGACCTACGAGGATATCCAGAAGCTCCAGGGTTCTGAGGCTCGTAAGGCGGCTGAGAAGAACATTCTAGTCAATGACCTCCCCAAGGCATACGAGATTCTCAAGAAGGCCCAGGCCGACAGCAAGAAGGAGCGTCGTGTTGATATCGTCCTCGACAATGCTGGGTTTGAGCTGTATGTCGACATGATCCTGGCCGGATACCTTCTGTCGGCTGGTCTTGCTACTCAAGTTGTTCTGCGACCCAAGTCTATCCCCTGGTTCGTCTCCGATGTAGTGCCTAGCGATTTCAGCAGTCTTTTGAACGCCGTTGCCAACCCCCGCGCTCTGTACGACGCCCCCTCAGAGGATGAAGATCTCCAGGGGAAGAAGCCCGAGCCTCTCTCCGATGAGGCCGAGCGGGACCTTCAGTTTCTCTTCCAAGAATGGGCTGCGTTCCATTCTGAGGGACAGCTTATTCTCCGGCCAAACCGATACTGGACCGCTGGTGGCAGCTTCTGGCGACTACCCGCCGAGAACCCTGAGCTTCACGAGGAACTTAAGCCTGCCGAGCTTGTCATCTTTAAGGGAGATTTGAACTACCGCAAGCTCACCGCCGACGTAAGTCGTTCCATGATTCTTTGAAAATACGATACTGACATAGTAGCAGGCTGCTTGGCCTGCCACCACACCCTTTACCGAAGCTCTGGGTCCCATGGGCCCCTCATCAGGCGTCAATATCTTGTCTCTGCGAACATGCAAGGCCGATGTCGTCGTTGGTCTCCCCGAAGGCAAGGACGAGGAGTTGAGGCAACTCGAGGGCGGAGGTGGTGATTCTGGTGCTCGAAAATGGGCATGGAACGGCAAATGGGCCGTTGTTAATCTTTCGCAAGGTCACTAAAAGAAAATCAGGAATTATAAAGGGGATTATATTGGATTTGTTTCTTGTTGATTGTGGGGTCGCTGATATGATTAGACGTATAAAAATGCATATAGAGGCTAGGAATCGAGCACACAGTCGGGCAAGGTTCTTCTATTTCTTCTCGTGCCTTTTAGGTATCTTTTATGAGCTAGGGGATCTTTGAAGCATTTATAAGCATGTGGAAAAGAGCAACTCAGATACCTGGCTGTCTGGGAGGCAATACTGGGTTGGATAAGGGTGTAGTGACACGAAACCATTCCGAATCGTTGGAACGAATGGCTTTCCTTGATACTGATCACTGGCTTGTTAGCTAACAGAAACCACGCTCATATTCGTTGATATCACTGAGGCTGTCGATAACATGACGACTATCGGTATACAGTTGCTGTTAGATCTTCTTTGGGGAAAACCATCATCTTTCTTCAACGTCAATCAAACGAGTGTCCTAGCAAGTGATTTTCTGGCCCATGCCTATGCGGCATCGACCAGGTGGTCATAAGGGACTGCCCCTTGGCCATGTTTGGCTATCATTCTAGCCAGATCAAAGTGCAGGTCAACAAGGTAAAGATTTCTGTGTTGAGGGAACGAACATGATGTTATAAATTAAGATCACGAGCAATTTCAGCTGATAACAATTTGTATCTTTAGGTTTGTAAAGTCCACTCATGTATAAGGGCTATGCATCGTGAGAGTTTCAAGAGCCTCAATCTTGCGTCGTCTTAACCGGCCAACCAGTAGCAAAATACTACGAACAGAAACAGCTGCGACTATCTGGATTTGTCTCTATTCTCCATTGAGGTTGATACCCTTGGCCCGGCTACCCGCTTGCTGCTTCTGACGCCTTTCTCTCTCGCTTCGCTTCCATCTGCGCCAGGATGTCGTCGCGGAGAGATCCAGGCGTTCGAGCACCACTATTGCAAACGCGGTCCTAGTTCAATCGTCAGTAGTTTTTCTGCCACTGACTTATGTTGGGAGGGGGTGATGGTACCTGGTCGGGTTGGAGACGCCCATCGTCATGATTGTGGCAGCATACTTTGGCATTCGGCCGCGGGACAAAACACTCGTGTTTCGAGATTAGTGATTGAGCGGCTTTGTTTTTCTGGTCAGTATAGAAAGAGCTAAAGGACAGGCGAGAAGAAAAACAACCGTTTGTGGTGCCTTGGAGGGGGCCTTCAGCAGTAGGGGAAGAGGCTTCCCACTGGTTGAGGACTTCCCGAGTCGGCATGTTCAATGACTTGGTTATTGCAATGATTTTCTTGTCAAGGTGCTTGGACAGTTAAAGGTTCTATGCAGGTGAGTTATGGATGGGTAGATGCTTGGGGTGTAAATTGTTGAAGGATCTGGCAATGCACCCTGATCAAGTGTTGATGTCCTCAGTTTCGTGCCTGACGTCATCTGGCTGAATAAAGGCATCTCAAATTGCAGGACGCATCCGTAATTTTATAGTACAATGCAGTTGCACAAGTGCAACTTCAGGTACGAAGGAAGAAATGTCGGGGTGGCCCTATTGGTTATGGGAGCTCGGTGCAAGTCAGACTCTTGGGAGGGAAGCACAAGAGTGTGGCTGTAGCCGGTGAGAATTTGACTAGTAAGAATACAGGGTGTGAAACAAATATAAATTAGAGAATAGGAAAGACTATCTGGGTTGATAGTACTTGGAAAGAATGTCATGGTTGTTTGGTGGAACGAAGTTGAATACATGTCAACCCTCCAGCTTGGTCGCTGTCGAGAGTCAGCATCGTTGAGGTTGTTGAGCTGGAGCGTGCAGGATGATCTATATCAAGTATGATAACGTCAAGCATAAACTACATGCGACAGGCTTATGCACTGCTCTAATAGAATTCGCTCGTATCGACGAGTTTAGAAAAGCTATTCTCAGGTACTGAGTCGTCTTCTATGTATTGTACAAAGGTATGGCCCCGCAAATCGATCCCTTGTCAGGTGACGGGTAATTCATCTTAGAGGCACCTACCTACCTACCTACCTACACAGGTAGCTCCAACCAACCACTGCATTTTCCCTTCATTGTGCATTCAGCTCTCGCTCCCCCGGTGGCCGTAATGGATATGAACGGTGAAAGACCTCTTCTTCCTCGTCTTCCAAGCGGCATGGCTACCCTGAGCCACAGCGCACCTGGTACACGGTCTGCGACGTCGGCAAGGAGGCACGTCCGCTCACGCGAAGGATGTTTGACATGCAAGTACGTCTAATCCTACTTGTAGATGCGTTTCTGGTTTAACTAGTAGGTATTTCTGCAGAAGGCGTAAAGTAAAGTGCGATGAGCAAAGGCCTCGATGCTCTCACTGTGAGCGTCTCAACATGGAATGCAAGTGGCGGCCTCAACCACGATCAGGACCTCAGAAGAGGCAAGCATCTACTACTGGTACGACAGATTACCTTCCGGGCCAGAGTCTATCTCCTACAGCCGAAACATCACCAGGAACCTCAGTCTTTCAGCCTGGTCATGCGGTGGATGAGGTGTTTGATTATGCAAGCTTCATGTGGGACTATGGCGATTTCTGGCAGCAAGCCTCGCCTGACAGGCATCAGAATCCGGGGTTAGAACCAACCATTCTTGTGGGTTTATGCTATAGCGTTGCCTCTACGCGCAGTTACTGACATGGGAGAGAAGGCTCATCCACAGATCACGTTTCCCGATAGGACAGCCCTGGCAACACCACTTCCAGCGCCTTCGCTGATGCAGAGCAACGATGGCCAAGAAAGAAGCGATATTTCTCGGGGAGACAGGAGCGAAAAGCTGTTGGAATTCTTCGCCAGCTCTGTCAATCCTCCAATCATCGCAGAGGTTGAGACTCAGAAGAAGTGGCTCTCAATGCGACAGGCTGTCGTTGAGATGGCCAATGTCTCTCCAATGGTGCGGCATGCAATCATGGCCTTTTCGGACCTCCTCCTTTCTCGAAGAGATGGCACGTGGACCATGAGCGACCAGGATCACTACCAACAAGGGGTTGCAGAAGTTGCGAGTCATGATGGCGTGTCTATGCCTGAGCATAGCCCTGCCCGCGAATATCTCCTTGCTGCTTTGTTCTTCCTCAGCTACATCGATATCCTCGAGAGTCGCCTCGATGCCGCGCACTCCAACCTCAAGCGTGCGTACTTCTTGTTCCAAGGGAGCACCAAGAACAGCTTGACAGCGGTGGAGAAGCAATTGCTTCTCTGGATCCGACTTCTTGACGGGCGAGCGGTGTCGGCGGGGGGGGATGGCTTGTTTCTAACCAAGGATGATGAGCTTCTTTTAGTGGAAGCGTCACCTGCAAGTTTTGATGGAGAGCCCGACGACGTTTCCAAAAACGACCCGACGGACGACATAGAGGATGTGCTTTTTCAAGTGCTGTATCAACCTGGTGTCGTTTTCTATCAGAAAGTCCAAAGTTTCATGGGCAGGATCTCAAAGATTGATCCGTGGCATCGGTCTCGTGGTACAGTTGAAGATGAGATCGAGGTCATGAATACGGGCACCGTGATAGCGTCCGATTTGCGAACTCTGTATGAACAGCGCCCACCCCTCATGGACTATGCTGTGGCGGGCAAGTTGGCGGAGCCTCATGTCTCGAAGCATCTGGCCTTTGTCATCACTCGGGCGTTCCGAACATACCTATCAAACTATTATGCCAGCAAAGTCCACCTCCATCGCGTTGCCTACAAGAGCCTGCCTTTGACAAGGGAGGCGTCTGAAGCCCTGGACCAGATCCGGAAGCTGGCTCGCCAAATTGTGGCGGATTTGGACCCGGAAGATACGCTCCCCATCAATATGCTCTGGCCGCTATTGATGTTGGGCGTGGAAGAGCAGAATGCGAGCGAGAAGGCTTGGATCAAGACCCAGATCCTCAGGATGGAGAAAGTTGCTGGCAATGCGCATATCACTGCGCAAGTGCTGGAAGAGGTTCAGGCTCGACAAGAAGTAGCCAAGACACGGATGGACATACGGGCTGTAATGCACGCCGTATTCAACTCGTCCTTTGCCATTGTCTGAGCAGATCAAGGCCAAGAAAATGGCTTGACGGGTTGCTCTTGATTCAACGGTATGCTGCGTAAAGCCGACATGCTTTGCAACCCATTCAGCCTGAACCGTGTATCGACCACGCGACTGGGCATCCGTCCACCTCGACTGGTCCTCCGCTCCATGTTTGATGCTCGGTTCGACAGCTCCACTCACACTCATCGTCCCGATCGGATGTTGGCCATCTCCAACTTCCCCGCATGAAGCTTTTGTGGACCAAGTTGGAGACAGCTTCTCGGCACTTGGACGACAGATACGGAGTCCACGCGGGTAACCACAGTCTTTCTACGAATCGCTTCATCCGTACACGACACGCCACCGTTGGATACCAGCGGAGAGACCAAAGATGGACCCCACAAAGTCACGGTTGAGCGTGGAACAAAAGCCCGGCTATGGTATGGTCAGCCCGTGCTGGTTTTGCAGAAACTCATAGTCTTGTTGTTCATTCATCTCCATCTCTCATAATACCAAGACTCTTGCCATCTCAGATACGCCAATTATTCTGCTTCTCAAGATGGGCTCAATCTCAACAACGACCAAGGGCAAGGCCTTTCCTCCAGGGATTCACGTCCCCTCCTTGACCTGGTTTGGAGGTGATGCCAACCAAGAGATTGACTGGGACCTCCAGAAGAAGCACATTGAGTTTCTTGTAAGCTCTGGACTGGACGGAGGTATGTATATGCGCACCGACTGGCCTCTCTCTGGCACAAAACTGACATGTTGTAGTTGTTATCGCCGGGACCAATGGAGAGGCTGTCACACTCTCGGCGGCCGAAAAGTCACAGCTGGTACGAACGACGCGCGAGATAGCAGCTTCACTCGGTCGTCCCGACATGGCAATCACAATGGGAACATCGTCGCAAACTACACGGGATGCCATCAACGAGACACGGCTGGCAAAGGATGCAGGAGCCGACTTTGTGCTTGTGCTAACGCCCAGCTACTTCCACTTTGCCATGACGCAAGATGCGATTGTGGCATTCTTTGAAGAACTAGCCGACGCAAGCCCGGTACCTGTTCTCGTCTACAACTTCCCGGGCGTTGTTGCTGGCCTTGACGTCAACTCAGAAATGCTGGAGCGTCTGGCCCAGCACCCCAATATCGTCGGCGTAAAGCTGACATGCGGTGGAATCGCCAAGGTTGCACGCGTGGCCGCCCAGTTCAAGCCTGAGGACTTTTCCGCTCTCGCTGGCCAGAGCGACTGGCTCGTTCCCGCCATGGCTGTGGGGGCGACGGGTACAGTCACCGGAGTTGCGAACCTGTACCCCAAAGTCTGCCTGCGAATCTACCATCTCTACAAGGCCGGCAGGGCAAAGGAGGCCGAGGCTGCGCAGCTGGAACTGGCCAAGATGGAGTGGGGATTCGCCAAAGGCGGCATCAACGGTACCAAGTGGGTTGTGGCCAAGATACGGGGATACCCGCTTGACAGCTGCCATTGCCGAAGACCGTATCCCAAGTATAACGATGAGAGCAAGCAGGATTGGATTCTCAACGTCGTCGAGCCTCTCTCTGCTGTGGAATCGAGCCTAGGCAAGCGGGGAGCAGACATGTAAAGGCATGTATCTTGATTCTTGAGTAGTAGATGATATCAAGAACAGGATCAAAAAGAACAATATCAATAGAATCCAAAGCAAGGCCTTTTCCCCTCGACATGTAACGAATAAACCATCTATTCAGTTACGTTACTGGGCAAGGTCATCGGTTCAAGATACCCCGGTGCCCGGTGTGTAGACGTCCCCCCATGCTACTTATCCTCCAATCGCTTCCTTCGCTTCCTTCGCTTCCTTCGCTTCCTTCGCTTCCTTCGCTTCCTTCGCTTCCTTCGCTTCCTTCGCTTCCTTCGCTTCCTTCGCTTCCCTCGGCTCGCTAACTGTAAATTCAGGGCGTGATCCCTGCAAGCGTCGGGTGGTGTTTCTCACTGTTTGCTTAGACCCATCTCCATACTATCCCCGGATTCTGCTTCTCCACGCACACTCCATGTATACCCCGGTCTGGGTGACAAGACATTCACACCCCGGAATGAGAATGAATCGACATTGGGATAAATATCCGGGGTAGTCTCCTGCGGGGTTTGGGATTCTAACTTGATAGATGTGCAGCGAAGCGACAATTCTACGAGGATTGCCTGGTTCAATGCTGTTTAACGTGTAGAGGCTCTGGCTTCACACGAGACAAGCTCTCGATATACTCCAACGGGACAATCATCATGGGCGGTTTCCGTGCCGTTGAAGATCGGCCAACGCCAAAGGAGGTGTATAACTGGCGTCTCTATACTGAAGCATCCGTCATTGCCACGGGATCACTGCTGTGAGTCTCTCCGAGAAGGTAGATGGCTAGATGCTCGGTTGCTGACCACGAGTTCAGCTTTGGTTATGATTCCGCCTTTATAGGCACCACGATCGCTCGCGACAGCTTCAAGCGAGACTTTGACATTCAGCCAGACGAGTCGGCAGACATCTCAAGCAACATCACGGCAACCTTTCAAGCCGGTGCCTTTTTCGGGGCCATTATTTGTTTTCTGGGTATGTTGATTTCACCTCAAGCATGGGAAGACGTGGGGGCTAACCGAGTGTCCGTGGGATAGTTACTGAAAAGATTGGTCGCAAGTGGGCTCTCCAGGCCAATGTCGTCGTTTTCCTCATCGGCGCCATTCTCATGACGGCTGCTACGCATCAGCTGTCCTACATCTGTAAGCCGGCGCTCTGAAATAGACTCGGCGTGACTATCTTGACACATTCAGATGCCGGTCGTGCTCTCACAGGCATCGCATGCGGTGCCATCACCGCCACAGTCCCCAGCTACATCGCCGAGCTCTCCATCGTTTCCATCCGGGGTATCTTGACCGGCCTCTTCGAAGTCGCCTACCAGATTGGCTCCCTCGTCGGCTTCTGGATCAACTACGGCATCAACCAAAACATGGATCCTGCCTCGGCTACGGCATGGCGTGTCCCAATGGCTGTCCAGATTGCACCCGCCGGTGCTCTCTTCATCGGTGGTTTCTTCCTCCATGAGAGTCCCCTGTGGTTAATGCGCAAGAGCCGGGAGGAGGATGCTACCAAGGCTCTGGAGAGTCTCCGCAAACTCCCCCGTGATGACAGATGTAGGTGTAATCATCGGTTGTTAAGGATGGGGACTAATTGAGCCGTGGTAGATCTTCAGGAAGATCTCGACATGATCCGAAATCGTCTCGCCGATGAAGCTGTCGTTGCTAGCAAGTATGGCACTGGTCCCTGGGCCCTTTTTCGAGGAGCCCTCTTTGAACTATCTCGCAAGGGGATGCGTAACCGCGTTGTACTTGTGTTTTGCTCTTTTGCTTTGCAGAACATGTCCGGCGCTGCTGGTGAGTAATGTCGCCTCTCTGTTGAGACATGACTAACACGTCTGCAGCCATCAATTACTACTCGCCTACTCTCTTTGGCTCGCTTGGTATCACTGACGTCGCCTTGTATACGGGCATCTACGGCCTCGTCAAGGGTTCGTTGGATCATGACTTCATCTGCTGTACCCGCTGACTGTCTCCCAGCCGTTGCATCCATCATCTTTTACGGCGCACTCATTGATATGTGGGGACGGCGAAACCCAACAATCGTCTCATCTGCCATCTGCTCTGCCTGTCTTTGGATCGTGGGAGCCTATGTCAAGATTGGCCATCCCGCTAGCATCATTGCCGAAGGCAGAGAGCTTTCACCCTCGACAGCTGCTGGCGGCAAGGCTGCCACGGCCATGATCATGATCTATTCCGTCTTGTAAGTTTATTCATGGACGCGATTTGACATACCGTGTGTTGACTTTGCTCTAGCTGGTCTTTTGGCCTGAACGGTATCCCGTGGATCGTCTCGGCTGAGATCTTCCCTGGCGCTCTTCGCAACTTGACGGGTACATGGGCGGCTTGCATACAATGGTAAATCGGCATCTCTCTCTCTCTCTCTCTCTCTCTCTCGTCATGGGATAATAACTGACGACTTGACAGGGTTACTCAATTTGCCATCACCAAAGCTCTTCCTTACATTTTCGAATCTTTCGGGTACGGCACCTGGTTCTTCTTTGCTTGCTGGATGATGATCGCCACCGTGTGGGCCATCTTCTTCCTACCAGAAACCAAAGGCAAAACACTTGAAGAGATGGATGTCATGTTTGGATATCTCCATGATCGAGCTCCGAGCGATCACGATGATGTGGCCAAGGTTGGTGCTAGAGCCTCTGTGATCGAACACTCTGACGACAGGGCTTGAGTGGTTTAGCCTAGACAACTATATACCCATCCAGTCTAGCATCAAATGCGACTCTTGGCCTTTATGTCACCTTTGTTGCGGCGCTGTTGTTCGACGTCTAAGAGCATCTTCTCTAAATCTCCGCTCGATGTAAAACTTGTTTGTCACCAGCCTTTTCTCCCCATTATAGTGAATCATAACAGAGTTTTCAACCCATTGTGATTGTGGCCGTCCAAGCAGCCACGCCAAGTCCCCTCCCATTCTATCTATCGCTGGTGCCGGGTTCTGCTCCAGAACAGGAGAAGGTACCTGTTGTAAATGTCCTAATATACCAAAATGGGACTCCAACGGTTCGGCTTCATAAGTAAATGGTGCCTCCCAGGTCATTTGACCATGGCCCATGGTGCCTCCAGCGAAGCCTTCTGTAAAACCTACGCTTCCCATCCACGTCTCCTGCCGTCCACTGCTGGAGTAAGGTGACGGCGATGGTGGGTGTTGATGCGATGACTGCACAAGTCTAGCTGCACTCATGGGACTCGAGGGCCTATCTGGGTATGAGGGAGCGTTGGAAGCCTGGCCCGTCAGCAGCGCTGGGTTGATAGTCTGCATTGTGGGTTGAAGGTCGTGATGTGGAAGGCTTATGTTATGCTGAACGGACCAAGCCTCCATCTGAAGAGATAAGAAGGCAAGAATAGTAAGACTAGTCTACGCAACTTGTACGTTTAGTTGAGATTTTGCCAGCCTACCGGTTGGCGATACCCTCTTATAAGTGAATCCATCGATGAGGACGTCTATTTAATAACCTACCCTAATCTCATTAACAATGCTGTTTCTTTTATTAGCTAGCAGTCAATGTTCTCCACGGAACAAACAACATGGCAGATCTATTTCTTTCGAGCCTTCAACTTGCATCTCAACGCGATGCCACTTCTTTGTTCTTTGTTGTATCAACAAGGGTCTGCAAGAAAACACAAAGAATAACACACAGCATGACGATTACTAACAAAGTTGTCCCTCTTTGATTCCACCTGTTGGATTCTTTGTTTAACGATTCGGCAAGGTCAAATTAGGCAGTATCCATGGAAACATAACTTTGCTCACTTCAGAGTTCTCAACACAGCAGCATGGTTGAGAAATCTATCTACAGAGAACAGCAGCCAGAACAACCCATTCCGTCACCTGAAGGAGCCATTCCTGTTAGTCAAAAGCACATTTGGTAATGGTCAAATACAGATTCTCGACTTTGAGCTGGTCTGCAACCATCTTGTTCAAGGGAGGAATCCTATAATCTCGGCGAGAAGACACACACCTTAAAGGCCCGAGGCTCATGCATTATGCTTCACAAACGCACAGAATCGGGCAGTCTTGGTCGCCAAGTCAACGGACATGGAATCCGAGTTGGTAAACGTGGTCTCTTGTGACAATCAACCTCTCGACCCTTCTTGTATCGAGTTGTGTCGCTCCTACACATTCGCTTGACTTGACACGATCCACGGTTCACAGTCCACGATCCCGTAGAAATGCGTCTCAGCCTCGTCTTCTATGCCCTACAGGGCGTCGCCATTGCTCAAGATTCATATTATATTCGTACCAGGGAACGTTGTTTTACTTGGTTTCAAGCGAATACTCCCATCCCTGCCACAGAAACCGATACCTCGAAAACAACTAGATCAGAATTCGTCACGTCTACTTGGACATTGTTTGCTACTCAGCTTACGGCTACGATTACAAACAATATAATCAAGTCGACCATGGTTGCTTATCAAAACACGTCTACTTCCACCATTACAAGCTCTGGTAGGCCGTCTCTCAGCCATTCGTGATATGAAGCCATGGCATCTATCTAATCAAGCTCCAGTCACAATTACCGATGTGGCGACGGACTCTACGACAACCGTCACGTCTACGATTCCTAGAACGTTGGTGGTGACCAGCAAGCCAACTCCAACACTATCACCATCTTCCAGATTCGTCCCTATCGCCTCCCAGTCCGGATCCGTGGCTACAAAGCGTCACCTGCGGCCCGGAGACAGCAGTGTCGACCTTCGTCTCCCTCACAAAAAGAGGTGTATCCCTAAACCCGAACCGTTGTATACAAGAGTTCTCTGCAGACAGTTCCTTATGTATATCACGACTGTAACCTCCTGGGCCACAACCACGTCACCAATTGCACTTCTCACCACGACCGTCGACACAACCGTTGCCACTCTCACGAATACAAGACTATCATCTGACGCGACTACAACTATTACCGTGACCAACACCACCACTGTTTCGACCGCCGTTGCGGAAACAGATGTCGCCCGCGTATTCGTCACTATCGGTACTGCATCCTCCTGCCGCTTCGTGACTCTGCTAACAACCTACCCATCTAGCAACGACAACCACCACTGCCGCCCCAACTACGAAATCTGATTAGCAGTGCAATTGGTGGTCATCGTATTGCCCAGGTCAGCTACGGCGGTTCAAGAAACCAAATCCAGGTGGGCATCTTTGCTTTCAACCCCCTACGACTGCTGCGTCGCGTGCCAGCAAACTAGGCATTGCATCTGGTCTGCGAGCTCGTCATTGCTGAGTCGTGCCACCGCGAGGATTCGTTTGGCACATGGTTCAATACCTCGGCAAGTGCAAGAGTCCACCAAACGGTTAGCAATGGGCCCGGTGGGCGGATTGAGAACGGTAGAGATATCCCAGACGATCCTTAGGATCCTGTTCAGCATTGTCTAGTAGTTATTTTACTCGACTTCAACCACTATCGATAGTTGCCTGCACCATCTCGCTCTGAAACGGCTGTGTCTTCCAGTGACGGGCAGGAATGCCGTGGCGAAAGAAGCCGTTGATCTCTTCGATACTGCGCCCCGTCACTTCGCCCACACAAAAGTACACATATGCCAAGGTGACAAAGCACAGCCCCGTATACACAAAGCCCGTCTTTGGGCCTAGGTTGGCAGAGTAGTACAGGTAGGGCAGGGTGAAGACGGTAGCCCAGACTGTGATCCAGAAGGAGGCGACAGCGACAGCGTAGATTTTGTTGCGGTTCCGTCCGACAGCCATCTCAGAGGCCTAGAGGGAGTCGTTGTGTTAGACAAGATGTGCATGGTAGAAGGGGTAGACTAGTCGATACTGACAATGGTCCAGCCAAGAGGTCCCCAAGCAAAGTTAAAGGCAGCAATCTCAATAATCACAAAGCTGATAATCACCTTTCCAACCGTCTCACTAGGATCGCCGCCCGGGATGCCCAGACACCCGACTACAAAGATGGACACGGTCATGATGCCCGTGGTGAGCAGCAAAAGGGGTCGCCGCGGGATCTTGTTCGCCAGCAGCACCGCCGCCAGGACGACAAAGACCTGGATAACAAAGACGATGAGCGTCATGAGGAACGGGTCTCTGAGCCCGATCGCCTTGGAGAAGACGGTGCCAAAGTAGTAGAACCACTGGATGCCGTTGATCTGCTGAGCAACCAGCGCCCCGGCGCTGTAGATGACCTTACGACGCTCGATGGGATCGGTGACGAGCTGCATCCACCCGCTCTCGGCCTCACGAGCGGTCTCCTTGTCCAGGTCTCGTCTTATACTCTGCACCATAGGAGCAGGGTCATAGTCGTGATCCTCACGGTAAAGTACACGCAGAGATCGTGCAGCTTCTTCATCACGTCCACGACGCAGCAGCCAGCGCGGCGACTCTGGAAGCCACCAGATGCCGAGCAGGATGACGAGCGGAAAGACGAGCTGGAAGCCGATGGGGAAGCGGTACGCAAAGGTCGTATCGTAGTGGATCACGCCGCGGTTGATGCCTGCGGCCATGATCTGTGAGACAGAGAGGACGAGCTGCCAGCACATGAGAAGGGGGCTCCTCAAGGATTCTGGCGCAATCTCCTACCATGGTCAAAACAAGCCCTCGCAAGCACGTCTAGTCAGAGCGGATATGATGATAATACGTACTCCCATGTACAGAGGCGACGTAGCTGAAAAGTTGCCCACGCCAAACCCCATGACCGCCCTCCCGGCCGTCACGACGGCGCGGCTCGACGCTGTAGACAACTGCAGCACAACACCAACCACGACGGCCACGGAGCCGCTGAGGAAGACGCCCTTTCGGCCGAGCACGTCGTTGAGCGGCGCTGCAAGGAGCGAACCCGCCAGCTCGCCCACGTTGATGATGCTCGTCATGACCGAGAGGTCCTCGGGGAGGATGGCATACTCGCCTTGGCTATCAGGCGTTCCAAAATCGCGGACAAACGCATCTTTCGAGTCAGTCGCCATGGCTCATGCGCAGAAAACTGACTCAGTCGACCGACATACCGAGAGTCGTCACGCCTGTAAAGTACACGCCATCGTAGCCATACAAGCAGGCCCCCAGCGCAGCAAAGCTACAGCAGAGCCAGATGTAAGGATATCTGATACTGAGCATGTCTCGTACCTGCTTTTCCCGCGGCATCGAACCTCGGGATGGGCGGCCGCGCGTTCCAGTTGCAGTTGTAGTTGCAGTTGCAGTTCCAGACGTAGCAGGGCTGACGGGTGTGTGTGTGTGTGACTGTGTGCTAACGTTAGACTGGACTGGCTAGTCAGGGCCCTTTCAAACGGCTTGCAAGGTTAATAGCTCTGTGTCTATTCCAAGATGCAGGCAGGCAGGCAGGCAGGCAGGTTGTTGTCGAGGAGTGGATATCAACGACACCGAGCACCTGGTTGTGGTGACTAGCGAGGATGAAAAGCTCCGACATCGTGAGAAGGCTTGCTTGCTGTACACTTGTAACCCATACCCCATACCGGCATAACCCATGGCTTACAAGGATGTATGAGTATGAGTTGACCATCAGTGTCCATCACATTGTCCACGAGAACTCTCTCCAACTATCCGTAAGTATGTATGTACTACAGACGACTCGGTACACCAAGCCTAGATTAGTAGTTGACCAACCCCCTTTTCCTGCCCCCCCCGCCTGGCTCCGTAACTCTCTCTGCTAGGTACTCGGTACTCTGGTGTCTTTGTAGCTTGGCTCATCTGCCAGCGCCCGTCTCGCCTCTCGCCTACAGAACCTCGGTCGTTGGGCGTTAATCAGAATCATGTAGAAACCTGAACTAGGCCAACGCAAGTTAAAATCTTCAAATTAGAGTTTCGACCCAAGCCTCGCACTTGACTCGTTGAGGCATCGCCGCGCCCTGGAATGCTGGGGCTTTTCTCAAAGGGGCCATTTTGGGACCTGTTGCCGATGGCCGAGAAAAAGGAGTTTTTGGTTTTCTGCTTGACCGTGAATAACTAACTCTTGGGGCCTTCACCTCTCTCTCCCCCTCGCTTGCCCGTTGTTGCTCCTTGGAGTGGTATTAACAAATCTGTTCATCGTTTGAGAGATACAGGGACGCCTTGACCACCCCTACTATTCATACACTACCGACGGATACACTACATAGTACACGCTGCATGTTGAGCCCGACCTTGGAGGAGGAAGAGGAATGTCAAGGACCAAAGTTTCTTTTCGAGATGGATATATTTAGACGCTGTTTTACCTTGACTTGGACGTCAGGGCCACCAGTCTTGAGCCGCCAGTTTCCCTCGACCCATCAGCAGCACCAGACTGGATGACCTCGACTACTGCTACAGCTACAGCTACAACTACAGCTACAGCTACAACGACTATGCGATCTATCCTCCCCGTCCCAACTCCTCCGCCCGAATCATGTCCCTATTCTCGCGCTTCGGTATACCAGGCCTCTGCTGATGTCATCCCCCTGCTCGTCGACGATACCTACCACGTCTTTCATCTCAGTACGCCGCCTGCGACAAGGCACCACCCTGGCCGTCTAAGATCATCATGGTCGCGCATTCGGTCCAGGAACCTGCTCGAATGGGACCGGGATCCAGAGCCTGTGATACGTCCCGGAGACTCGGGGCACGATGCCGACGTCGACGGTGCCTGGACGGGGTCTGCGATACTTGGCCCGGACGACAAGATGAACATCTTTTACACAGGCTACAATCTGTCACAAGACGGTCGGCAGACGATACTTCGCACCAGAGGAGTCGATCGCCATGGCTCTAGGTTCGAGACGCCTTCGACTCCCATCACCATTCCAAGCCAGGGGCTCGACAAGTTTGAAAAGATTGACTTTCGCGATCCCTTTGTCTTTTATAATCATGCCGAGGGCCAGTACTGGATGCTCGTAGCTACCCGTCTCGCAAGCGGCCCTTACTGGAGTCGCGGATGCATCGCCTTGCTGACCTCGCCCGATCTGCATGTCTGGACGGTAGCTCCTGAGCCGCTGTGTGCCCCCAACGATGTCTTTTGCCCCGAGTGTCCGGAGCTCTTCACGCTGCCTAATGGAAAGTGGTACCTCATCTACTCACGCTTCCACGCACCAAATGCAGGTACCGTATATCGCATCGCTGACTCGCCGCGTGGCCCATTCCGCATGCCGCGAGATGGATCTCACGGGCGTCTGGACGGGCGACGCTGGTACGCGGCTAAATCGTGCCCCAAGGCAGGGAACCCCGACAAGAGGCTCTGCTTTGGCTGGATCGGAGACTATGCAGACGACGAGAACAAGTGGCTGTGGGGAGGTGATCTTGGTATCACCAGAGTCATGTGGGCCGACACCAACGCATGTCTGCGCATCGACGCCTCGCAGGAGTTTAGGAGCTACATATGGCGGGTCTCCAGGCCTGTCTCGCCAAGCAATGCCGCTCCAAGCCTGTATCTCTGCTCCCTCGGAACAACAGCGACTCACTTCCCTGAGCTGGGGTCTGCCGAGTGGAAGCAAGACCTCATGGTGGACTTCAAAGTCGCGGCCTGCGACGCCCACAGCTTCGGGATCATGCTCCAAGCTGACAGTTCGGGCAAGGGACATCGTCTCCAGTTCCATCCCCAGGGCAATGGTTTCTTTTCTGCCGCCCTCACCACCGACTTTCCTCCCCTCGACGACTTCTGGGCAGACCAGTACCGCATCAACATCCCGCGGCCTGTCGATGGACCCGAACTGGTACGGCATGACAACATCAGTCTCGTCGACGGCGTCTTCCTCTTTCTCAGGGGTCAGCTTGTGGAAGTCTTTTGCGGAGGACGGGCTCTGAGCTTTCGACTACCCAAGCCACCCAACCGGGTAGACGATGGCCGCAGCGGCGTCCGCCGATTGGGCTGGTTTGTGGAAGATGGCATGGTTGACTTGGTTGACATGAGCATCCGGTATTCATTGAGCATCCACGACGGCTCGGTCGAGTCAGATAATGGATTTGAGGACGCCGAATAATCAATCCTCCGCTCACCTTGTGGCCGAAGCTCTCCTGCCAGCATTCCTTCAGCCCAAATCTTGCTGCGGCATCATGGGGTTCGGCTGGATGACCAAGCCACTCAGGAGATCGTATGGGCCGGAAGCACCGCCTGCTAGGTCCCAGTTGCCAAAGTCTGTGTACTCGTATATGTCCGAGGCATAGTTTGCCGCCATGGGGGTGACTTTGTCGTTGAGCGGCTCGTTTATGTTGACGGCGAGGGAGTGCTCCAGGCCGCGTAGTATGGCACCTTCGAGGCGGTTGACGGCATACTGCATAGGCTGGTGGCTCTTGCTCATCATGCGAAGGTTCCAGAGGTATGAGTTGAGGGTTTCTTGCCAAAAGTGCCGCTCCTGCGACGATAGAGATGTGACGAGCAGCAGAGTGGTGAAGGAGCCCAGGAGCGAGAAGAGGTAGGGTGAAGTAAAGTACCAAAACGCTTCGAGGTGATCCGGTCTCAGACCTATCACGAAGCTGATAGCACTCTGAGCAGTCTGGAGAGCAATCTGGCGGATGCTGGAGAGCACGCGTTCATCGGTGCAGCGCGGTGGAAGGGCTGTAGATCGGATCAAGCGCCGGAGAAGGGTCATGACGACGCCATAGTATGAGAAGTGCAGGTACCCGTGAAAGCACAGCTTGCGTTGGTAAATGATGTTCATCTGCAGGGTCGGTGGGATGTTGTGGTACCAGGTCGTCAGCATCTCGAATAGCGGACGGGCCTTTTCAAAGAGAATAACAGTATCTTGCTCGCGACAAGTCCGAGCCGTGTAAAAGTCGGAGTAGACGACTGATAGAATCTGGGTCAGCCGCACCATCTGTATGAACTGCTTCATACCGGTGGAATAAATAGATCTCCGATCATCATCAGAGCCCGATACAGAGACGGAACTGGACACAGAGTCAGACGTAGAAGCAGCGGTCGGGCCCTCGCCGTCAAAATCAGAAAAGTCTGCTGGGCCAACATCACCCACGGTCCAGTCGTCATCGTGAATATGCACAGGACGGCCGTAAGCCAATGCGGTCCAGCGGTCCTGCATGAATAGCGCCCAGCTCAGGCGCTTGCGAACGTTGCGCTCCCATTGGGGAATGGTCCAGTTGCTGGCATCAAGGTGAAGCCCAAGACATTGGCCGATGGCGAGGGCCTGGCAGGTGAGACCCCATTGGAACGTGTGGTCGGGATTGAGGGGGTCCTCGGGCTGACACTGCAGAAGAAGAAGGGCGGCCTGTATGGAGCTGAGCTTTGGGCGATGATAAGACGCCGGGATGGCTGTCCGAAGCATCCTGCGCAGGAGGGCAGCATCGGGGGGGCTCCTAATCGAGAGCTCGGGGTCGTAGGTCCACCAGCGGATCGCCGATAGATAGACAGCCCCGAGGAGTGCGGCGGGAATACGGCGGTAAGACTGGTTGTAGGCAAGGGTGAAGGGATCCTTGGAGAGGATGGGATAGCACGGCTGTACGTGTCTCCAGAAGAGCTCGACGAGACTTGGACCGTGGGGGCGCACGCACGCCTCGATGGCGTCCACTTGGGAAAAGGTCGGGTCGCCCTCGACTGCCTTTTCATCTCGAGCCATATGGAACGTCAGGGGATATTCCTGGCCGTCGTCTCGCTCGAGCACACGTCGGATAGAATGCGTATCAAGGCTAAACTCGTGAGTCTGCAGGTCGTAGGGACGGTGTCGCATTAGTATAGGCTCCATGTCGCTTCCAAGGCCGTACAGCTCGGCGAAGCGCGCAGAGGAGCACCCCATAGTCCGATCCAAGGGTCCCGGCTCCGGCACCATGGCCGAGGGCGGGACAAGAGGGATGCCGCTATCAGCAGAGGCGCGCGTCTCGGCCGGAGAGAGGAACGCCTGGACCGACGGCACCGAGTGTATGGACTGGACATCGTCTCTCGACTCTTTACGGCTCTGCTGGCTCATGCTTCGCGCCGAGGTTTGGCTCTGGCTCTGGCCCTGGCCCTGGGCCTGGCCCTGACTCTGGACTAGGTGATTCGACAACTGAGTCTGAAGCTGTCCCGGGAGCTCATCTGGACCGACATCATCTTGAACACTGCTGCTCCCCTGGATGCTGCTCCCGCTGGCGGTGGCTACTTGACGCTCCGGGGGGTCGTGCTGGAAGGTACACGGCGTGGCTCTCAGCTGGCAATGGACGCAGTCACCGTCGCCATCCTTTGTAACGCAGCGAGTCTTGCGCTTCCGGCAGGCATCACAGGGGCGAAGGCTGCGGCGCTGTCGCTTGCGGGCGTTGTTTTGGTAGTCCTGGGGGGTGATGATCTCCATTTGACCAGGTTATCTGCTCTGCTGTGAGGAGAGTAGGGAAGTCTGGGTGCGTATGGATATAGAAGCGTTGGCCATGTCCTTCCCAAGCAATGGAACTTGGGGTTGTTGTTGTTGCAGTTGATGTTTGTTCCAAGTTGGGAAGAAAAGTTCCCCTCCCCGCTTCTTCTTGTTCTGTCCCTGTCTTGACTATGCCAGAACTAATACCAATGCCAATGCCAATGCCAATGCTAATGCTAATGCTAATAATGCCAATGGCAGAGGCGAGAGTCTTGGGTCTTACGCAACGTGAGCCTATGGAAGCAACTACCGATCACGGTCCTGTACCCTTTCTGCAATACGTGCTTGTCTGCCCCCTTGACAAGCTGTCTTGGCATGAGGCAGTGTAGTGTAGTGTAGATTAACTAGGTAGGCAAGGTAGATGGATCAACGCCTGTATCCAACGGTAGATAGTAGGTAGATGGTGATAAAGGCTGTCAGCCTCAACTCAAAGTCAAGTGTCCTGACACAGTCAACGCTGATTCATTCCCCCTTGGTAGGGCACGCGCCATCTGACGGGATGGAGGATGACGGTGGAGGCTGGCTGAGGCCATCTCGCCCCAAGGGACGTGCTGCTCGTGTTGTATCCCTGTCTGGAGGTTAGAGGGAACCTAGGAACCTGGTCGACCTGTCTCTGCAGAAGCAGCGATTAGAGTTGGGCCCGTCTCTTTTGTGGTCGCCTTGTTAGTCCACCCAAGACCTGCAGCAAGACGCCATGGGTTTTGGATCTTGGCATATACGTACCGGCCTCATCGTAACGCGCCGCGGTTGGCTTTTGGCTATGGATACGGCCTTGGCTTTGGCTTTGGCTCTGGCTCTGGCTCTGGCTCTGGCTCAGGCTTTTGCGTGTCCAGTCCCGTGGATTCGGGAGTTGGGGTAGGGCGGCGCAGTCCCGTTGCCGCCAGTCTTGGCAAAGGACGACCCTGAAAGTCTGTTTATTTAGTCTCTCATGATGATGATGACGTACGTACTGTACTGTACTCTGCTGAGTCTGCTCTGCCGTATGGACTCTGCTCTACTATACTCTGCTCTACTGTCTCGTTTACTACCGTGTGTATCTGCTCTACTGTCTCGTTTACTACCGTGTGTACCTGCTCTACTGTCTCGTTTACTACTGTGTGTACCTGCTCTAATGAGCCAGCGGCCTTTTCTCTCCATTTGCTCTACTACGCCTCTTGGTTTTCTTGGCCCTGTGCGTGGCTTTATGCAGCGCGATCCTGCCAAGAAGCTATGCATATATGGCTAGTAGGCGAGGAAAAACATAGTAGACAGCAACAACGATTCGAGCATCTCGTCTGCAAAAAGTCTTTTTTCCATTTCGCTCGGAACATTTCAATACTACTCTCTCAACCCTGAAATGCGCGTCATCCAACTCATCCCATCCTATTCCTGGCTAGCCCAAAGGACATGCGCATCACGTATCTGCACCCCCAAGTGTCAAAGAGAATGTCATGTCAATTCTAGGAACCAAAAGCATAAATTGCATGTCACTGCCCACATCATTCTGACATTCCACGCTTATCCCCTTCCATCCCATCGGCGTACCTGGTGCTCTAGAACCAAGTTCTACCTCTGATCTAGCCCTTCGGCGAACTTGCGACACCGTCGATGCATTAGCGGCCCTCGGATGGTCTCTCACGATGCGCAGGGACATTTTCTGACACTCTGCCGCCTCCTGTCGCCACGCAGAAGGCTGCAGTTTGCAAGGCATTTCGTCTTGGCGCGCCCATCATGGCCCACGCCAAGTCCAGAATCTTTCCGTCGCGCAAATGAGAGTTCAGAAGCCATCGAGGCTGTAGTCGAGGGTTGTGCCAAGAGCTGGCTCACCGTACGCGGCAAAGAGAACGACAGAGGACGCAGCTCCCCAGCCGGACGAGAAGCGATGACCCCGTCTTGACGGCGTATCGACGAGTGGTCGATCCTACAGCGCACATGAGCCTTCACATTCTTCTCATCGACCAAGCAGCAGATCCCTCTTGGCCAAGCTTGAGCGAATCGGTATCAATCCTGCCCTACTGCAGCACAGACCTCGTCGCCCCTACTGTATGTACTGTAACTCTGTTGAACCAAGCTCGTCAGCTTCGTTCAAAAGAACCCTGAGCATATCACTGGCTAGCTCGATAAAGTTAGGTAGAGCCGTTTGGGCACTCCAGGTCCCGCTGTGCCTGTGAGGCTGTGACCGAGCGCTGCTTTTGGTGCCTTGAACGTTTCTACCGGTCGGCGTGCCGTTCCGTGGAAATCAGAAGCTAGAGATGGGCGCTTGTGATTGCTTGGCCAGGCGTCGAATTCAACTGCGTAGAGGCGGCGATCTGTCAAGGTTGGACCTATTAGAATCCAGCAGATTGAATATCTCGTCCAAGCACTTTATGAAGCTCTCTTGTTGCTGCGGGACCACGAGATGACTTTGAGCATACTCTTTCTTACAAGCATCCAGTCCTTTGAGGTAGTTGACATAGCTTGTCTCCCACAGGATAGCACGCAGGTCCTGTGCCACCACACAGCACGGCATAGACAGGGACATCTGACAACCTCTGACTGATTCGGTCTGCATTTGTGCATTCGTTTGAAATGGCCAGTATTGCATGTGGGCTGATCCAAGGCGTAGTGAAAGCATGTGCTTGATAGCATAGCACTTGGCAGTAGTTGGTATGATTGGATGTGCCGATATTTCACCATAGATAGGTGATTATCCGTGGAGGTACATCGCCGATCACTAAAGACTGTAAACAAATACAAAGACAGAAAAGTCATGAAAGAAAGTATTTTCTAAATAGGGTGTGTTCCTGAAGCTTTCACGAGTCATCGCTAGAGTTTTGGTGTATAGGGTACAGTTCGCACGTGATTGTATAGTATATTCTGCACTACATCTCCCACATGATAAGCTCACACCATCTGTGAGAAGCCAAGCGCCAAGGAGCTTATATAATAAGCGCCGAGTACATCAGAAGTGTGTGCAGTGCCAGATTGTCAAAGTAGATGAGGCGCTTCCTATCAGGTTGGGATATAATGTCACTTCACACCGAAGCAAAAGGAGATGCTGATTGGCAGAAAGCCACTATGATAGATTAGTCATTCAGTTGGAAGCTGTGGCTGGAAGCTATGGCTGACTTTAGTATTATTTCGCTTTCGCTCTCGCTTTCATCTGCTACAGGCTCGTCAGCAAACGTCAACGTGGTAAACTCTGTGAGTGAGGAATATGTATTCAGAAAGTCTCGGGCTTGAACAACACCGTTTTATCTATCACGCCACATGTCACGGTCAACTATGCACTCACACTCACTACTCACATAGTCTATGCCTCGGGACTGATCACTGATGCTCCCTAGCCACCCTGGCAGCGAATAACTATGCACTATCTTGGCATAATGCGCATGTTATGGAGAGTAGGAATCGCCTCTATATCAGCTGCAGTAGTCTGCTCCGTAGTCTAGCTGTTGGTGAGCGAAGACACACATTCAATCACTTGACTATCGATGGGCTGCTTGTCGAACCCCAGACCAACTAGGCTTGAACAGGCAACTCGAAGCCCAGCAGTCGCCAAGCCCTAGACATGGATGCCAGGTCTCGATTCTCATAACCGCTACGATAAGACGCTGCAGCCCGGAAACTGGAGCAGGAGGCCAAGCCTGCAGTGAACGGCAAACCGTGGCTTTTTGCGGCGCAATATCGCACAGAATAAGCTTATACCGGGCAAGATCGCCCTAAGATCTGTGATCTGAGTCATCTGATGAACGAATCTGCGCGAGACTGGGCAGCAGTCGATGCCGATTTGCAATTGTCCTTGTTATTCTTCAAGTTCAAGATAAACAAGATACAACCATCTCCTCCAAGACGGAGAACTTGCCGTACCCAAGCCCTCTGGCCGGCGCTATTCGATACAAACCTTCCAAATCTGTCGGACAAGGCCGTTCTCCGGGGACTTAGCGCTATCTGCCAGAATACCTCGAGTCTTGGCTGGTGGCTCTCGGCGAGTTGATATCTGATAGTGCACTAACTGAAGCATGGGGATGCACGCACGCATCTGCTCAGGATCGTGTGTGTGATCTGATAGCGCGATAACCATCTCCGTAACAAAGTCCGGGGGAATACATGCGTCGTTGCGATAAGCCAGTAACGTTGCCCACGTGCGCCCTTGGCGATCCTCCCCCATGGAACCTTTGTGCACCGCGGCGACTGTCGCTGATGGGCCAGGGTCTCAATTGAATTAAAGAGGGCGATGAATCCAGCTGCTCTGGCCGAGTTGCCATCTCAGCTCTGAGCCATCACATCAGCCGGTTCGATCGGGATCATGAAGTCGTCAATTGCCCTGACTGCGCTCGCTCTGACGGGTTCAGCCTTTGCTGAGGATGCCCTCTACAGCAGACGCTTGACCAAGCGCTTCGTCGACGACGACGGAAACTATAACATCTGTACGTTGCCATACTCGGCCAGCCTGATAGCATCACCAGCTCACACACACTCCCTCAGCCTTCTTCCACGTCAACGACGTCCACGCCCACCTCGACGAGTTTTCCCGTTCAGGCACTGACTGCGTCGACCCCGAGAGGGGCTGCTTCGGCGGCTATGCGCGCATCAAGCACGCGGTTGATGCCCTGCGCGAGGAGCGCCCGGACAACCTCTGGCTCAACGCCGGCGACGAGTTCCAGGGCACGCTCTTCTACTCCTTCTACGGGCCGGAGAAGATCGCGGAGAACCTCAACGCGCTCGAGTTTGACGCCATGACGCTCGGCAACCACGAGTGGGACGGTGGCGATGAAGAGCTCGGCCAGTTCCTCAAGAACTTGACCTTCCCCGTCGTGTCGTGCAATGTCAAGAGCGAGTACAAGGATCTCAATGAGACCATCAAGAACTACCACATCTTCAAGGAGCATGACCTCGCTGTTATCGGTGTCACGACCGACACCACTCCGGATATCTCAGATGTCGGAAACAAGACGACTTTCCTCGACCCCATCACCGAGGTGCAGAGGTCTGTCTGGGAGATCCGAAACAAGACCGACATCAACCGCATCGTTGCACTCACTCATATCGGGTTCGACAAGGACAAGGAACTCGCTGCCAACACCGAGGGTCTGTCTCTCATCATCGGTGGCCACAGTCACACGCCCCTGGGCGACATGGATAACGCAGAGGGCGAATACCCAACCATCGCCGAGAACATCAACGGAGACGAAGTCTTTATCGTCACTGCCTACCGATGGGGCGAGTACCTCGGCTCCATCGACCTGACCTTTGACAAGGACGGCAAGGCCCTCGAGTACCACGGTGCTCCCATCCATCTGACCAACACGACTGAGATGGACGAGGACCTCCAGAGCAAGATCGAGTCGTGGCGCGGCCCCTTTGAGGAGTTTGCCGCTGAAAAGGTTGGCAGCACGAATGCTGAGCTCGACCAGACCGGATGCCAAAGCGGCGACTGTCTGCTTGGACAGGTCATGGCCGATGCCATGCTCGAGTACCGCGTCAACCAGAGCCGCAGCGACGACGACAAGGCCTCCCTTGCCTTTATCAACGCCGGCGGCGTCCGTGCGACCATTGACGAGGGCGACATCACCCGCGGCGAGGTCCTGACCTCATTCCCCTTCGGCAACGCTGTCGTCGAGGTCATCTTCACCGGCGCCGAGCTCAAGGAGATGTTTGAAGGAGCCGTGACGAGAATCAACCAAGATGACAACGAGCCCATCACCTCCTGGTTCCAGGTCTCCAAGGGCCTCAGGATCGAGTACAACCCAGAGGCCAACAACGGCTCCAAGCTCGTCAACGTCACCATCGACGACGAGGCCCTCGAGGACGACCGCGAGTACCGCGTTGTCACCCTTGACTTTTTGGCTGGCGGCGGTGATAACTTCTTCACGTACAACGACACCAATCTGGCCACCCTGGACAGCCAGGACGAGGTCCTCATTGCCTACTTTGAAGCGCACAACCCTCTCGACGTCGAGTTGGAGGAGCGTGTCGTTCAGACCAATGAGACGAGCAGCGAGGATACGGACCAGGAAGAGGCCACGTCCGGCAGGGGAGGTGGTGGAAGCACTGGAGGCACTGGAGGCGGCGACGGTGAGAGTGCCGCCAGCGCTGCTCAAGCGTCCATGTTTGCTGCTCTCTTTGGTCTTGCGATGGCCCTGTTCATGATGTAAATACGTAGCCTACATTGTGTATATATATATATATATATATATAACTTATAACCTGTAACTTGTAACCCGGGACTGACCAGCAGCCACTTGCGATAACCCCTTGTTCCATCTGTTCTATATAATTGGGAATAGTTCTTTGCTGCGGCTGCAATCAGTCAGTCATCCCACCACGAGCCACGATGGTGCACTTACAACGAATACCTCATGCAGCCCATTTCCACCCCGGGATAAACGTCTGATACTCGATTTGTATCTCAGACGTCGAGAGCAGACCCTCCTCCAACCACTCAACCTCCCTCCTTTCGACATGGCATTTGACGGCCAGCAGCGTAACAAATGCAACGGGGAGAAGAAGCCACAGCAGCAGAAGAACGACAAGCAGGCACAGATATACAGGAACCGCGTACTCTGGATGGCTCATTGTTGCGTCGAGAAACGATATTGTTCAATAGAGGAGGGACGTCATGGCGGGCAGAGATGGGATTTTGTGCAAACGGTCAGGCAAAAGATTTCTTTGTCGGTGGGAGGCCAGGTGTTCGGGTGGGCGTGTACAATGTGCGATGGTACGGTTGGATGAACAAGAGACACGGCGCTATCAAAGAGTAACACTATACAGAAGAGGACTCGGGGGGACGAACAGCGTTTGACGAAACAGTACTGGCTTTGTCTCCTGTGAGGAGGAGGAGGAGGAGGACGAGGACGAGTCCAGCGACATGTCACCAAGATGAGTTCAGAGGATCTGAAAAGAGATGCGAACAATGCACTTCATTATGGATGGCTATATTCGAACAGATGGACCGAAAAACACGACATCACATCCTCCAGCGCTTCATGTATGCTCATCCATCCTAGTACGTATATCGGAAGTCGGGAGTAGCACCATCCTGGAAGCGTCAGTGATGGTGTTCGGTCAACAAAGGGGGGCTTACTCACATCATGGGCCTCCAACACCTTCTCACCTCTGTCGGCCTTGGCGTTCTGCCTCTTAAAGTCCAGATCGCAGAGGCAGACGAGAATGACGGTCAGCAGGCAGCACGAAATGCAAGCCCACATGCCAGGCTTGTACCCCGTGGCCCTGTCCTGCTCGCGGAACACCAAGCTGCCCGCGATGCCACCGATGCCGCCAAAGCCCACGAGCGTGGCGCTGCAGAAGGCTCTCTTCCACTGACCGCGGATGTTGTTGGCCTGGAAGGACATGGCCGAGGGGATGTTGCTGTTGGCTCCGGCCGTCACGAGGAAGACGCCAAAGTAGCGCACGGCGGGGCTCGAGGCCCAGCCCATGATGGGGAGGCCGATGAGGCAGAGCAGCATGTTGAAGAGGATGATGGGGCCGCGGACGTGGTACTTGTCACCGGCCCAGCCGGTTGCAAACATGACGATGCCGGCAAAGGCGTATGGCGGAGCGACAAGACACTGGGCCTCGCCGACGGTGAAGCCCATGTTGCCAACGAGGATCAGAGGTAGCGTGTAAGCAAGTGCGTAGCTGATGGTGGTGGTGTCGAAAAAGATCAAGGCGTATGCCCAGACCTTCCAGTCAGCGCCGCCGCCGAGGAACTTTTTCAAGTCAAAGGGAGGCGTCTCCGTGTCACCGCGGTCTCGACGAATACGGTCAACGACCCATTGGCGTTCGCGAACACCGAGGAACGACCACGTTTTCCGCTTCGAGTCGGGGAAGTCGACGAGGAGCCAGTAGCCCGCAATACCGAGGGCGACGGTGATGGCACCTTCGATGATGAAGATCCAGCGCCAGCCAGAGAGGCCCTCGCGACCGTTGAGCTGCATGAGCTGCCAATGGGATGTGAGCTGGGGGATGAACAGCAACAGCAATGATTGGGTTTGCACATACACCGTAGGCAAGAATGCCAGCAAAAGCCGAGGCGACACAGCCGAGCATATAGAAGACCGAGTACCGCTTGCCAACCTCGTCTGGTTTTTGTTTCGATTAGTTGCCAAGCAAGAGCAAACAGCATGGAAAACTCACATCGTGTGTACCAAGTGCTCAGAAGGTAGACGCAGCTAGGGAAGAAACCGGCCTCGAAGAAACCAAGAACGGCCCGAAGAGCCGCGAGCTGACCGAATTGGTTGACAAAGCCCATGCCGATCATGACGGCGCCCCAGAGAGCGGTGATGAGGGCCAGATGGATGCGCGGACCAACTTTGCGGATGAGGATGGTCGATGGAGGTTGGAAGATGATGTAGGGAATGAAGAAGACCAGGTTGGCAATGTTCTACATCCATCCATCCATCAGTCAAGGCCAATTCGACAAGGCGAGAGAGACACTTACGTATCGGAAGCCGGTGAGGACAAGCTCAACACTCATTCCTGCAATATTGGCAGCACTCATATTGGTTCTATCCATGAGCGAGACACAGTACATGGCGCCCACAGTGACGACGAGTCGACGATCAACCCTGCGGATGATACTGCGCTGTTCCTCTGGCGTGAAGCCATGATCAACATCGACGTCGGAGCTGACCTTGCTCGGCGCCTGGTCAATGTGCTTGAAGTCGGCCTGCGCCTCGAGAGCGGTCATGTCGTTTCCCGCCGATGATTTCTCCATGATTGTTTGAGGTCGTTGCCACTGTCGAGAGAGAGAGAGAGAGAGGTTAGTGGAATATATATATACTATATATATATATATGTGTGTGTGTGTGTGTGCTAAACTCGGCGGTGAAGAGGATGGGATAAACGACAATCTGGGATAGGAGAGAACAAGAGAGGAGAAAATAAGGAGCAAGGGAAGAAAAGATGGATATGTTTTGTTACACTGACTCTTCCGAGAGGAGAAGGAGGAGCACTGTAGAACACACGCCCCCTTTCAAGAGAGGTCGGCAGATAATAAAATGGGGTTGCACGAAGATGCAAGGTAGATATACCTGTCTCACTCGTGTCTTGTCTTTCTTCTTCTCTCTCTTTGTCCCCAGTTATCCCATCGACTGGGTCAAGATCATCGCCTCTCTTATATGCGTCTCCCCCTCCAAACCCAACAACTGCTTCGGTTATCTCAATCATCAAGTCAACCCAATCATCTCGACGAGAAAGCATTGGCATACAAACATGCCTCGGGTGGCGTCTGATGCCCAGCAAAACGCACACCCCCCTTGCGCTGAACAGCTAGCTACTGTAGAGCACACAGCCAGTTAGTACACGCAGAATCAGCATCAGTATCAGCACCTTAACTTGTCTCCCCCGCAAGATCTGCGTTGTCCGGTCCGCCCCCCCCCAGGCAGGATACAGGACCCGGGGGGAGGATCATACTTTTGCGGGGTAACGATATGGTTCCCAGAGCTGCGGCGGAGGAGGATTGCCTGTTTTGGGGTGAGATGCGATGGAGGGCCTGTCATTCACGGCCATGGCTTGCTTGGTTTCGGGGTCTTGGGGTTGATGTTACTGCATCTGTGCATCAGCAGATCACTATCTCGTCCGGATCGCTCGCAGGTTAACAAGAGGCGTGTGCGGTATAGCTCTTGGCTGTTTGTGCTCAAGCGTCATTGCCATGAGGGCGTTTTGCCAAGCAGAGAAATTGGAATTGCTAGGATGAGTGAGCATGCTCCCCTTTATTCAACTGTGTCCAAGCGCCGGCGCCGTGCTGCGTGGGCTGAGTCTAGAAGCGAGCATTGACACGCCTGGGACGGTGTTTGTGTCGAGCATAGTAACATATGCCGTGCCAAGTTGATATTGCAATTTACAACAGAGACACGGCAGTATAAAACCATCAGCCTCTCTCGACTTACACCAACAAGGACCCCAAGCAAGCCACACCCTCTCATCTCACCATGAGACTACTGTACCTATAGCCAGGCTGTCAGAGAGTGTACTAGCTCAACTCATGACCACCACAACCCAGATCAAATTTCGTAAAACCATCGACTCGACCATTCCCTTCGGATCGAAACTTACTACAGTAGTTATTTCCCCGCGTTTTCCCCCACCCCCGCATCACCGCCCTTGTCCCGAACCAATAGTCTCTCATAGAGCGGCCTAGGATACCGAGGCTTGTCAGTATTCGCCTGCCCTGTATGGACTGGGACGCGAATGTTCATTCAACGCCTGGCTGGCTTCTCGTTGGACGGATCAGCGAAGCGCGCTAAGTTGTGGCTGTTTCGACCCAGTTGCGCTATCACTACATGCAGTATGTGACCTGGGAGCACACGTCGACTTGTTCTGTTTCTGGCAAGTTCCCCGGCCTGTTGGCGTCGTCAACGGCACTTACTCGCGGGCTTGCCATGCAGTCAACGATCCGTAGTCAAGTGATGTAGATGTGTCATTGATGTCTTGCTGCAGTTGCAGAATCCTCCTCAGCCAGTTCAGTCTGCCAAGCCATAAAGCAGTCCCCTATGCTCTCGGACAAAAACCGAACCTTTGCCTCGTGTTTCATTATTTCATTCGTCTCATGTGTCTTCCCCAACCTACTTGCGCCTCGGTATCAACAAAACCAATAATTATCCATCAGACCCAAGAGAGGGGAACCTCCACACCTTCATCATGCAAATCATCTCACATACCTTGCCTGTCCATCTCGCAGACCCAGTGTAACCCTCAAAATAATGACTCAAACTCGGAAAATACTCGCCGCCAAAGCCCCGATGCCGGCGCCTATCGGTTAGCCGTTGATGGCCATGTCGATAGAGCGTCAGCTCCCCATCATCGAAATACCGACGTCACCGACGAGAAAGTCTTGTTGATGTTGTGCCAGATCAATGCGGCAGTGCCTACAACAGTAAAAATCTGAACAATCTCCCACGGTTGTCGTGTCTTGACCTCGGTCTCAATGTAGTCGACCTTGCCACTAGCCATGCGCGGGAAACGGCCGGTCTTCATGTACTCCTCCATCAACGCATCCTTCTTATACCACTGCTCACGCAGCCAGAGGTCAAAGGCCTTTTGGTCATGGAGCGGAATATCGCAAAGTCGGAAGCGGCGCCAATGGAAGTTGACCGATTTTGGAGGACGTCCTTGGAAATAGGTGCTGGACAAGCCAAAGAACTCCTCGCCGTATCCACCTCGGCTACATTTGTCGGTCAGTCGACAGCCCCAATGCTGTGTAACGGGCTCTATGGGCAGTCACTTACGGGATTCCCTCATACGCGACCGTGCAGTCATAGATATAGTCGATACTTCCCTTGAGCTCGTTCAAACAAAAAAACATGCCGGTGCTGCGCGGGATCATGACATGGTCAGGATCCTTGAGATCGTTCTTGGCTGCCCAGCCAGCCGACTTTCTACGTCCATTATTAGAGAGATTGGTGCCTTCGGGGAACAAGAGAAGCCACATGGGATCCATGTATGCCTTTCCGTTCGGATCAATCTTGGGTTGCTTGAGCTTGTTCAGACGGTAAGCCAATCGCGGTTGATCAGACGCCATCTTTCTCGACATGAAGATGAAGCCATAAAAGCGCATGCCCCAACCAATTATTGGGATATGCTTGAGAGACTCCTTGAGAATGATGTAGATATGCCCGTGCATGCCCGGCGAGTTGGCGTAGGCAACCCACCACAGGTAGAGCCAGTCGGTGTAAATCTAACATGGATATCAGCAACACATTACTTTTGTGGAAATCACACTCCCATACTTGATGATTGGCGATCAAGACCAAGCGCTCGGGGAATTCGAACTGCACTCCTCCATCCGATCGCAACTTAATCTGGCCTGCTACGGACTCATCACCGCTAATTCGGATTGTTGTTGGGCCCCAGATTTGGGTCATGAGTGTTGTGGTGAGACAAAACGAGCGCTTTGTCATGGCCATGTAAGCGTAGTACCAGTCATGGTTAATGAAATACAGAGGGACGCCGATGAACTGGGTAAGTTGGATGCTATAGGCATGTCAGTTATCGCGTATTGGACCACGGGCTGAAACCAGAGATATTGGCATCGGATTCTTACATGATGCAGCATGTAAAGAAATAGAAAGCGAACAATGCGCCGCGCACAATCTGCATCAAAGTTCCATAGCCTTCTTTTCCTGAAGGATGCTCTTGCTTCGGCTTCGGCGCTCGTTTCTCTGCTATGGACTGTTCCGCCAGTCCAGCGAGGAGTTCCGGCGACGGAATCACCGTCTCCGGCGGACCAGCGTTTACATTCTTTGTGTCGGCCATGGGCTGTGTCGTTTATCTCGCTCGGCCAAGTCTGTGCGAGGTCGCGGCGAAAAGATCAGTAGAGCAAACGGCAAGGCGCTCTCAGGCTGTTGTTATAGCTCCGAGTTATTGCTTCTGCTGCTCAAGCTCAGCGCAAACGAGGGGTCGCGTGGCACAGCCAGGTAGAGAGTCTGCCACCAGATAGCAGCCTCGTGGCAGCGAGCAGACAGAGAAAAAGACCGTCTATCGAAGAGAAGGAGAAAGCTGAGGTTGCAAGAGGCTAACAAGGCTACTAGACATTGTGCACATGATTCAAAGTCCAAGTGAGCTTATTGCTACTATACGTGCCTGTAGTTTGCTGCTGGTGACATCAGGCGGATGCCTCGGGGTCCATGACGCCAACGGAGGATCGGTGGTTGGAAGCGCCGATGCTGGACTGGCCAATCATAAGCTGAAGATATCTGATCACTCAGTGCTGGATCTGAACCGAGCAGAGCTGTCGGGGGGATATAACGCTCTGTTTAATAGGTCATACATGTATTTCAGCTGATCACGGGTTTCATATTTGAGGCTACAAAGTTTGAGTCAGTCTTGATAGACCCGACTTGGTAGTTACTCTGGTCCTATCCTTATCCTTATCCTCTTCAAGAGATAGATTTCCAAAAGCCTCCAAAAGGCAAGCGGTGAGCCACCCCACCATTAGGTTCTCGTCGCATTTCTGCCGCCTTAGATCGGCTTGAAGGTCAGCTTACCCAAGTAGCTCTTATAATAGTCAAATTTCATCAGCCTCAACGGCATTTTCTCAATTCCCTCCCCCCCCCCCTCTTTTTCTCTCTTCCCTGTTCAC
>JABFAK010000128.1:0-52595 GCA_013266265.1 Fusarium sp. NRRL 66182 | reverse complement strand
TGCCAAAGATTCTGTTGCACGATGCGCACAGAGCATTGCCCGTTCCTCGATGCGGTGTAGGAAACAGCTCCGGCGTGAACGAGTAGAGCACCGCATACATGATGTTGCTGAAGAAGTTGAAAGCGCACTGCCAGCCGAGCAGAGCGCTGCTGGTCGTCGCAGTGGTAGAGCAGTAGAGAAAGACGCCTGTCAGGATGGTGCTGGAAGACAGGGTGCCTTTGCGTCCCAGCCGCGGCAGTTCGACGAGCCAACCTCCCAGCAACGCGCCGGGGACACCTAGAGCAGCGATGATGAGGCTGTTTCGGTACGTCATGTATGTGCTGCCGTCGCCAAAGTCAGCTCCCTTGGTCGCTTGGATAAACGGGATAAAGGCGTTGTAGAGCGGGTAGCCCAGACCGATGAGAGCCCAGACGGCCATGATCAATCCAGTGCTGAGGCCGAGCTTTGCTGTGACAAAGAGGGCCTTGATATGGCTCAGATCGACCTTTTCCAGGTATCGCTTCAATGCGGCGCCTGTATCCGTCTGCGCAACATATCCCTCTGGTTCGCAGGCCTTGAGGTCCTCCAATGTGAGATTCGACGTCTTTCCATTCTTGTTGGCGACGGTGTGCACGACACGGACAGCATCCTCGTCTCGACCCTTGCTCATGAGATATTTGGGCGACTCGTACATGTTGAAGAGGAGGAACCGCGCAAGGAACATGAGGAGGGTGAGGCCGCCAACGGTGAGGGTGAAATAGCGCCATCCCATGTTTCGTCGGCGTGTGCATGTCTCACCCTGCTCACACGTAAAGTTTCCCAGCAGCGGCCACGCGATGAGCGTGCCCATGACCTGCGCAATAGCCCAGTCGATGGAGAGAATTGTGAGAAGAAACTGATGCGACGCGGGCAAGAATTCGAGAAAGATGGCCGAGTCGACGGGCAAGTTTCCCCCTACACCAAAAGACCACAGAGCGTCAAAGGCAGCAACGGCCACGAAATTAGGGGCGCTGGCTGAGACGAGACCCCAGACGGCAGTGAGGCCGAGGGTGACGTTGAATGCCCATTTCCGGCCAACTGGAAGAATTAGGTACGCGAGTCAAGAGGGGGTGTATCCGTCGTGATGAACCTACAGACGTCGCAGCCAAACCCCCAGAACATGGCACCAGCCAAGAGTCCAATGTTCTGGGCCAGGGTGAGATAGGGCGGATGGGTTACGCCGAATTCGTTTGCGACGGGGGGGAGGATGAGCGATGTTACTATAGGCCAGAGATTATCGCTCGCCCAACCAAAGCCTATGACGACGAACAGCTCCCACTGGTAGCGTCCCATGCCGAGATCTTGAATCTGGCCGTGTCAGCAGTGAGTGATTGGACAGGCCTCGGAGAGAGGGAGGTAGGTGGTGGTGGCTGACTCACAGCTCTGTTGAGGATGCGGGCTTTTGCTTCGTAGACGGGGTCCAGGGCGCCCTTTGGGATGATGGCATCGTCGTCTGCTGCTTGGACAAGACTGACTCTTGGACCATTATCATCATCATCATCATCATCAGCATGGCCATTGTTGATGGACCCGTAGGCCTTGCGCTCTTTATCCGACGCCATGGCCGTAGCAGCAGCAGCAGTGGTGGTGGTGTAGGATGACTCCAAGAGACGTGCCGCCTCTCGGTGAGAAGTGGACGGCATAGTATTGTTATATAAGTAAACAATCCTCTTGTGATCGTCAGCGGCTTGTGCAAGAGTTAAAACAAGAGGTAGTCTACCAGGTTGTTCCAACTACCCGCGTTACGTTGTCGCGGGGATTGATGGTGCAATCCACTCTGTGTGCCGCGTGCCACCCACACACAAACATGGCCGATCTATCGTGCTATGGTGGGTTCTGCTGACCGAGATAGCAGATCCTGGTCATGTTCCCGTTTATGGCGTCATCTAGGGGTGGTCAGCAGAAGAAGTTTTGAACGAGTAGACTAGATCTGTCCATGTATTCCATGCTACTTTTGTTAAGCAACTATCTTGTGTACATCCATCGGACTCCCCGAACCGTTGGAAAGCCAAAAGAGAGCACGCAACTCTACCGGCAAATTACGTTTACATAAAAGAAGAGATCTGGCAACCCGATGCTTCCTACTTATGGGTGACATCGGGTGCGTGGCCTCCCAGCCGTAGCACACATCCTGGTCAAGCTTCAAACTCGGCAGCCGGACTCGACTTTTTCGTTGATTGGTAGCAAGAAGTAAATCAATATTTTTATCGCCTTTCTCAGAGCCCGATGATGCTCCTCTTGAGTACATTCTTTGACTATCATCCAGGAATATGGCTCTGAACAACGAGTTTGAAATACATCCAACGAAAACTGGTACCCAGCGAACGATATCGCTCACCATGCGTCGAGTTTGTTCCCAACTCCATCCAGCGTTGGCTGAACTACGGTATTTCTTTTATATGTGAGTACCCAACTCGGGAGCTGACCATACCATCAGGATAACATGTCAGATTCAAGAGGCATGCACCAACAGCCTATGCTGTCCACTATGTTTGGAATGCCAATATCGAAACTTCCATCTTTGATGTCTGTTTTATCCCGCTTGATTTTCCAATACCTCTTCAAGCTTATAAACCTCCAGTACAACCTCATACTTCCCATCGGTTAAATAACGCCTGCTAATGCTTACAACTACATCAAAATTTGGCGTTGAAACGAGAGATGGGCTCGTTGGCGGGCCCTTATCGAAGCGTTGAACCAAAGACATCGTGCTTACTTGGAGAATCTCTATCTGCTCGGGATGACCTTGTAACCGTTGATGAACCATCAGAAGCTTGCCGTCACTGGACAGCTTGGCTCCAGGCCAGAAAAAACGTCCCTCGACAACATGACTCCTCGTGGACGTTTGCCGAGCCACGCCCGAGGATAGATCCCAGCTGGTGACTGTGTATTTATGAACATCCTCAAGTGATGACCGAGGATGTTCCAGAATCAGCATCTTGTCGCCCATCCGTGTAATTTCCTTCAAGTGTTGTGCTTCATCTCTAAAATCCGTTGGCAGTTCGATTTGGCTCGGGTTGCCAATTGTCGGCAGATTCGTAAGCTGCTTGTCGACGAACCAGTCTGGGTCTAACCTCCAGGCGTAAATATAGAGATAGCCACCAAGAGCAGTGATAGTGCGGTCATGGAGTGAAAAGGTGAATAGGTCAGCTCCGCCATATGCACTCTTCCCACTGAGCGGCAGGTATTGGGATTCCAAATGGGTGGTTTTCTTGCCATTTGAATGTTCGATTCTCCGGACGCGGAAAAGGTGAGATTTGGTAGGGGACAGCTTGACCACTTCTGTGAGGATGAACAACACACAGTTCTCCGTGATCGGTAAGCAGCCGGAAAACTTTGCTTGGGCTCCCAGCGTGACAAGCGTCGTGTCAGTGTGTCGATCGTGCACTTTCCAGTGGTTTCTCGAAGTCCTTAAAAGGAATATAGACGCATCCACGTTGAGGATCTCATGTCGCATCAGGCACTGGTGGCCTGGGGATTTAGATGAGGTCAAGTGGTTGTATGCGAGCTGCCCTAGTGTTAGGCCTGAACTCACGCGGTTCGAACTGAGCTTGTGAGTCTTGGGTAGTCGTATGATATGGCTCATATTTCCAGAGTATATGTCATAGACCGTACCAGCGAAGCGCGGATCTCCCCATTTGCGTGAAACGTCACACGTAATCTTGGTTCCGTCAGGCGTTATCTCAAATGATCCCAAGCAGTGGTGTTTTGGTAGTACCTGTGTCCGTTTCATAACATAAGATAGACGACTCGCTGGCTACAGAGAGAGTAGTTCCGTCTTCCCCAAATCCAATGTATCGGACGGCTGAACGGCTGGGTCTTTGTCCGGTTCTTGTGATAAAGGCAGTCCGTATTGCACCAAAGGTTTCCCTTGGAATATCTTTGTTTCATCCATCGCCAGAGAATTGATGATGCCGTTCATTCTGAAAAGATTTGAACCTTTTGTACTGTCCGCAGGCGTTGTACTTGACGGAGAGAATGTGTGAGATTGCACTTGTTCACCATTATCTAGGTCATCCGCACTGGAAGCTATAGACTCTGGTGCTGAGTTGCTGTCTGATCTTAGTGTACTATACTTTCTGGAATAGATTCATATGCGCTTACGACTCAACCCCAATGTCGGGAGAAGCAGGTCGCGAGGACATGTCGCATACAGAACCCGCTACCGAAGATAGATCATTCAGGTAACGCCTCAGCATGTACGCACGAGGGTCGTCTTCATTCTTTGCCGAGACTAAGCCTTCCAGATGTCGGATGCGGGACATGATACTCCCTATATCTCCTTTGATGTGGGTAGTGTCATCGAGAATGTTTGCTGTGTCGTGCTTGATGGTTTTGGTAGTAGCTCTTTTGAACGCAGTCAGCCTTGCGCTTGAATAAAAGAGTGAGCTTTGGCACGTACAATGTGATTGTGTCGACCGCCAGACTAAGAGCACGTCGGTTGGTTTCCAGGAAAGCCTTGTGCGTAGCAACCTTTCCCCTCCCTCTAGCGGCCCAGCTGAGCGCTACAAATCTCCCTTCATGGCCAAGAAGCACTTTCTCAATATCTCTGGCCACATTGAGCGAATTATGAATCATGTCTCGGATATCTCGCTTGGTGTTGATAGTCAAAGTGCTGTCTGCGAACTCGCTGCCGTCGGGGACAAGGTCTTTCAGCAGGCTCAAAGTTCGCGTCAAGGCGGACAGCTCCTGATTGAGATTGGCCAAGTCGGTTTGAGCATCCTTACAGTCTCGTGCGAATTGTGATATGACCCGAAGCGTCTTGTCGGCAGCTTGGATAAGCGCCACGCAGGATGCGGCAACGGATACGCCGTCCATCTCAACGAGATCGGGGCTATTGGGTTCAAGGATTGGACTTTGTAGGAACAAGAATCTGAATGGCAACTTCTAAAACTGAGCTGAATATGAGGAGCCGTTGGGTGGCATTCAGTCAATGAACTAGTGAGCGCCACCAGACTGGAGCTGAACTGATAACTAGTTACGCCCTGCAGTACGCCTGACAAGGCTTTTCGATTCGAGATGCTAAATATAGCTTACACATTGCAAGCTTTGTTAAATCGTTTAAACGAGAACCATGTCATAAGGGTTGATGGACCTGAATTGCGGTTCCCAACTCTCCAGTTTTGCTCCAGACTGTCCTCCTCTATCCATATCTCATCTCTTGTTCTTTGCATTTTTCTTTATTTCACCACTCTGTAGCATCGCTCAACCGTCTATCGTCACCTCAGATCCTAATTAGCCAAATCCTCGCCGACAAGACTGGAGCCAGGAATCTCTAGACTCTGTACGGCCTATAGGCATGGCAGGCTTGCTTCGTACATTGGTATATCGTGGCAGTATGGCTCTGTGGAGTAGTCCATATACTCCTGCTGAGATTGATAGAAACGCTCGCTGAATGTATTGTCTCGGTGGTTTTTAGATGCCGTTCAACTGTTTCCTGTGTAAATCATGTTTAGCTGCCATCTACTCTTGCTGAGAAGTGCGTGGATATCTCCATGTGGCCATTTGGTCATCAACGGATTAGGAGACTGCCAACCATTCTATCTGTATACAAAAGGCAATAATGACACAACACTTGCAGTGGCCTCAGCATTCGTCTTATTATAGTATTCGAAATAGTAAGCTCGATTATACTAGGGTCGAGACCAGTACGGGAGTGTGTAAAGGCATATTTAGATAAGCTTACATACTTGGTCTGCAGCATCTTACGACATGACTCCAAGCTAGCCTATCCTCAAGTGCTTATTTGAGCTCTATTTCACGTTTTCAGTCAGCAAAATGACGGTTCGCAATGGCATTAGGGGCGACGGTGTCGCTTGTTCGCTGGCAAACATCGCGAGCGCGACAGCGAAGAGCGAACGTGACCCGAATGCTGCATGCTGGAGTGGGCATCGAGGCGACATATTACTTTCAAAGTACAGACTCAGTATAAGAACAGACGTTTATCCGCTAGAAAGCCAACTTTACACGTTCCAATCCATCCCATTAACTCATAAGTCGCCTCTCTACTCTCAGCCTACAACGTCCATCAAGTCCACCAAAATGCGCATTCCCCTTGTTCAAGCAATCATCCTCCAAGCCGGATTCGTTCTAGGCCTCAATGACTTTACTACCCGCACCAAAGATGCAATTGGCATCTATAAGAACCCAAAGATCAACCCTTTTCTTCAGCTTGACTTGTCGGTCGACTTTCCAGCCAATGTTTCCACTCCCGATGGTCCAACAGCTTTAGTCCCCAACAGAGAAGGTGGCAAGGTCTCTGGTGCCTTTGAGGCTGACATTCTTCCCGTTGGGGCTGCATATGAGCGTGTGGTTGTAAACGAAGCTGGCGAGAATAGTGTACGTTGAGGCCGATTTATGCTTCTGATGTCAAGATGTGATCTAACGACGCAATAGTTCTACAACAATCGGTATATCTTCCGGACAGCCGACAACGAAACTCTTAGTTTTGAAGTGGACGTCATCCTCAACTACGCAAACAATGCTCTCCATGGCTTCGGCGTCGGGTAAGGTTCAGATAAAGATGTTCATAGCTGTGGTGGACTGACAGGTAGTAGGAAATTCGCAACAAGTGTCCCCCGGTTTCTCAACCTCAACTACAATGTCTACATCGTTGAGGTCTCGGCAAACTTTTTCGAAGGAGAAGGGAAAGGGCAAGTCTATGAGATCAAGTCTGGTGGTAGACGTGATGGGAAGCCAATCAAGGCGCTTATTCCTCTTGAGGATGAGTAGAGTACGCATTGGAAAGGAGTATGCCCAGATTGATAAGCCCGGGGCGACTCAGAGACCTGCAGCGTCACGGAATAACTACTGTTTATTGTTCAAAGCTAGAATCAGCTAGCTTTGGGCTGCATTGCACCTATCTTGATGATATATGTTCCAGTTCCTATATAGTCAAGACTATAAAAAGCACTAGCCAGCCCGTCAGATATTTTGTACTTTCAATGACACGGCCAGTGCAGATTACAAAGAGAAATATCAATCAACCTCGATCGAAATCTTATGTAGAGTGATATCAGCTCAAGACTGTATAACACTCACTCACTAGCAAGCAACCTAAACACAAGTTGAATACACGGCAACGCCCTCGGCCAGTCAAGACAACGTTGCAATATCAGCAACGATCGGCTCTGAGAATCAGCCAATAGTATTCCAGGTATTATTACCCCTCTCGCATCAAGCATCAAGCATCAAGGACCAGAGTCGGTAGTACGGGAATACAACGCTAGAAATGACCAAGATCAGTCCAGATCTCGGTCATCCAGTCCTGAAAAGGACCCCGCCCTCCGGATAAAGTCCCGCAACGCCCCTCTTACAGCTGACGTTGGACAAGAATCTTTTAAACAAGTCTTTTCACGGTTGATCTCGCATTCCATCAGCTTGGAGTTATACAAAGCGATCAGAGAACCCCGTCAACATGGCCGCTGCACCCAAGCCCTTCCGCGCCGAGCATATGGGCTCTCTCCTCCGCCCCCAAGCTCTCCTCGACGTCAGAGAGCAGATCCGCGAAAAGGGACTGACCCCCGAAAACGCTGGTCTCGGCGTAGTGGAGGCGTCGGCAATCAGAGATGTTGTCAAGATGCAGCAGGACTTGGGCTTCAAGGCCGTCACCAGCGGAGAATTCACCCGAACTCGCTTCTGGGGTCTTATGTGGGATGAGTTTGAGGGAACCACGCAACTCAAGGACGCCGAGGCCAGCTTTTTCCGTCTCTATCATCCCGACGTGGTCAGCTTGATTGAGAAGGATCGTCAGGTCATGCCCGGCGAATCAGTCATTGCTGGTGGAAAGCTATCGCACAGCTCTGAAAAATCCGTCTCAAACCTTCATGAGCTGCAACTCGTTCAGCAGTTTGTGCCCAAGGAGGAATGGGGTTCTATCAAGCTCACCATGATTACACCTGCTTGGTTCCACATGCGTTACAAGCAGGGCAAGGCGTACACCCCTGAGGCCTACAAGAACGACGAGGCGTACTTTGAGGATGTCGCAAAGCTGTACCAGGCGGAGCTGGAGCAGCTGTACAAGGCTGGTCTTCGAAACGTTCAGTTTGACGACCCTGGCATGGCGTGTAAGTTGGCCCCTCCCAGAGACTGGTTTTCATGCTGACGAGATGTAGACTTTTGCAGCCAAAAGTTCCGCGACGGCTGGGCTGCCGACTCTGACAACATCGGCACGGTCGATGACCTGCTGGACGCGTACATCAAGCTCTACAACAACTGTCTCTCCACGATCCCCACGGACATGCACACGGGTATCCATCTCTGCCGCGGCAACTTTATCGGTGGCCGTCATTTTGCCGAGGGCAAGTACGACATCATCGCCGAGAAGCTCTTCAAGGATCTGAATGTCAACACCTTCTACCTCGAGTACGATACCGAGCGCGCCGGCGGCTTCGAACCACTGCAGTTCCTCCCCAAGAACAAGAACGTTGTGGTTGGCGTCATCAGCACCAAGCTGCCGCAGCTGGAGGACAAGGAGGAGATGAAGAAGCGTGTGCTCAGCGCGGCGGACTGGGTGGCCAAGGGAACGGGTGAGAGCCAGAAGGAGGCGCTGGGGAGAATTGCAGTTAGTCCTCAGTGTGGATTCAGTACTCATGAGAGTGGATATCCTCTTAACCTTGAGGAGGAGAAGAAGAAGCTTGCATTGGTGAGGGAGATTGCGGATGAGATTTGGGGAGAGGCTTAGAAATTGATATGAGTGTGGTTGGATATTGGAACAAGTATGTATATAACGATACTGAGTGACGCCAAGTTTAACCTCTTCTGCCCGAGAGGAAAACAGAAATATTGGAGCAAGCTTTCGAAGCATATCTGGTTCTGATTATTGCTTATGCCGCGAGATATAACATGACGTGGAAACATACTACGTACGCTGAGGCTATATATACCCTGACACATTCTCTATTCCCAATCAGTGATGCACACTACTCGGGTTGTTTACTCCCGGCTTCTTCCGTAAGGTTGTTGTATTTTGTTCAAGGATATCCGATTGTCATGGCCTTAGTCTCCGATATTGGAGACATAGTTATGTTATGGTTTTCAGATTCTTAAGCGGAGAATTCCTCGGCCGCGACACAGTCACGAGACTAACAAAAGATCTGGTTCTCGCCCCATCTGAATCATATTCCATAGGCGACCGTCAAGATAGTAGTGCTCGATGGGTTTTTGGCTATTGCCGTAACGCTCAGCTAATCAATAGCATAAGCTAGCCTGACATACCGCAGATATCTATCCTACATAGCTTTATATCAGATATTAAAGATCTAGGATTTTTTAGTACTAATATTAATCATGTTAAAGTAGAAAATAATATAATCTAACGAGTCGAGGTTAATATATCTTACCTCAAAGTACAAGCTCTATAACTATCATATAATACATCTACGCGAGGTAATAACTTGGCATCCCGTATTATTAAATCTTAGTATTAGTTATTTGGCTCTAAAGTTGAATTCGAGGAAGCTATAGAAAAAGAATTTAGATTCAGATAATGTAGAAATATAACATCTAAAGGATGCCATTTCTATCTAGCCCAATCTTTGTCATGCCCCCAAACACCGTCCAGCTTGGCAGCTAAAAATCATCGTTTCAATCTAGTGGTCACTTCCCCGATCCTTTTCGTCGCCTACTTCAGTGCTTTATCAGTGTCCGAAAATCTATTAAAGACCCTAGGCCAGCTGCGACTTCGACTTCCTGGGAAGTCGAGAATGAAGAAAGCACTGCACAAAAAGTACACTAGATCTTTGGGTCAATAAATGGCATACAAGCTATCGGAAACGAATAATAACATAACGATCGATCCAGAATGCCAAATGAAGAGTGAGCGGTAATATCTCACCAAGTGCTCACCATCTCAATTGCTTCTTTCAGTGATTACTGTGGCTCTAGACGTAGTCTCTGGGCTGCTGCCTTGGACTCGTGCCAAATGTACTCGGACTGGCTCATCTGCTGCACAACAGCCTTTGTTTGCCGGTAGCGTGATAGTACGGATAGCAACAAGTGTGGTTCGGACCCCGACAGGCCCTTGTGGGGCGGGGCCGAGAATAATTGACGGCATCCGGCGACCCACCACCGGGCGAGCGGAGACCCTTTGCCTGTAGACACACGGGAGAACTTCCGGCGGCTAGAGCAGAATATTTAAACCAAGACCTGAGGATATAAGAAGATGAGATAAATCCTTTGAGTCTGCGATAGTGTTGTGGATTAGATGCATTGCAATCACCGCCATGGATCCTCAAGATGTGAACAGCTCAGCTCTTGGCTCACCATGCTGCCAATCCCTGGGCATATCCTTTATCATAAAAATGCGAAGCCCATTCGCAGTCTTCCAAGCACAGACTTGACATATTCGATGCTTCGAGGTACTCGTTCAGAAACGTTCGAAAGTACTTATGCAAGCTTGTCACGCTTGAGACCCGGGTTCAATTCCCGGCGGGAGAGATCCAGCCACCTGTGATACACAGGCTTCTCATTTTTGCCGATTTTTGAACCGGATTAGAACATTGTTAGTTAGCTTTGTGACACAGGCGTGAGATGACTTTATTTTTGATTGAGGTTCGGACAAGAGAATAACAAGTGGCTTGAGTTTCTAAACCATAACGACAAGATTTCATGTACGGCATAGCAGTTCAGCTAAATTCTCTTCAGTTTGATTCGTATTTCCTCATCATATCTATAGCTAATTGATACAGAGTGGCTGTCAGAGCGTATTTTAATAACACAGCCAGTCAGTTACAAAACACTAATCATACATCCTTTTAATCATACAGCTGCGACACTAACTAGCAAGCACTTCAGCTCTTCTCCTTCACCTCAACAGGGCGTGTCATTTCGATCTGGCTTTGGACATCCTCCAGACGGCTAACAAGACCAGCATCATAAGGAGGTACTTCCATCATGGCCATCACAAAGGGACCCTGGGCGCCCCAAGTGCAGCTGTGCAAGTGAGTCGAAATCTCCTGCACAAGCGAATCGAGGTCCTCCAGCTCATTCTCGTTCGGAAACAGGCCGACCGACTTCATCTCATCAAGGGCGTCAAAGGCCGAGGTGGCATCGCCGAAACGCTTCCAGTGGATATCGGCGAGCTTGACAAATAGGGGCGTTGATGCTCCGAGGACATAGGAGGAGAGACCGAGCTCTCTGACCCGTGGTAGAATGTTGAATGCGAGGATAGATGGTTCTGCAAACGCCGTGTCGAAGAGCTTGAGACCGGTGGCCAAGTAATGAGAGTAGAGAGGCCCATGAACATCCATGATATGCTTGTCTTTCTCTGGTGCTTCAGATTCCTTCATCTCCTCTTCCGCCAACTCAGGTTCCGCCTTCTCGGGCTTTGCAGGCTCAAGTATAATCTTCTTCTTACGTCCCCTTCTCGAAACATGGGCCTCTTCTTTGATGCCCAGCTTTTCGGGTAGAGAAAAGACCTCCTTCTCCATGACATCCCAAAGTTGCACATCAGTCTCGCAAGCTTCCATCAACTTCTGGACCCTCTCCTTTTCCTGCTCCCTGATCTTCTCGTACCGCGCCCATTCGGCCATCTGCTTTGCTTCCTCCTCGTCAAGCTCTGTCATCTCACGAAGTCTGGGACGAGCAGGGGCAAGCTCAAACTTGCCAAGGGCGGTCTCGGCAGCCAATCTCAATGAGGGTGGGTAGCGCTTGAGGAAGTCATCTCCAACCTCACCGCGTGCTCTCTCAACAAGTGTGTTACCTGACCGTGGAGTATCAGAAGCAGCTTGGGTCGGCTTTGATGTTGCTTCCGCCTGGCCAAATCGAGAGGGTTTCTTGGCTTTTGGTAAGCGACCCTGAGAAATCTCATCAAAGATGCTCTTGAAAATTTCTGTCTCCGAGGGTGTCAAGGTCCCCTCATTTTCGGGTATGTCATATTCGGTAGCCTCCTCCTTGTCGGGCCACTCAAAAGGGACGGAATTATCGTATGTGCTGTTGCGCTTGTTCGTTATAATACCTGCTCTTTGTGTGAAAAGAAGTGTTGGAGGGCGTCTGCAGGAGCGCTGCAGTTTCCTGGTCTGGCAAAGAAAAGAGAGAATATTTCGAGACATTTTTGATGTCGATGAAGTACTCGTTCGAGCTCTCAAATCTTTTACATGAAAAGTTGATGGTCTAGAAAATTGATATCGAGCTTGCAGGGGTTCCCGGCTAAGGGTCGGAAAATAAATGAAACACGACTTTGCCACTCAACGCGTGACTTCGCGCCAGAGTCGATCAAACGAGTCGCGCTTTGGCTGGCGCCTTGCACGTCACCCACTGTTTTCCTTGCGCAGAAGAAGCAAACGGTTGCTCTCCCTTGAATTCATACTCATCACTCTCTTCTCAATTACTCTTCTGTTTGCCCTTTATCCACGATTCCCCATCTTCGTCATGCCTCCAAAGAAGGGTGTTGACGCTCCCATGAGCGCGTTCGAAAGAAGGCGACTCGAAAATATCGCCGCAAATAAGAAGATGCTGAACGAAGTCGCTGTGATTGCTAACAAGGTCACCCCGACCCCCGTTAAGAAGACGACACCCTCTAAAGCAAAGACGCGAACACCCGTGAAAAGGGAACCTGCGAGACCAACCCGACAAAGCTCCAGATTGGCCGGACTGGAAGCTGATAATGAAACCCTCAAAAGGAAGCTCGAGGTCGAGGCAGAGGCTGTGGCTGAACAAGCCAAGGCGAAAAAGCTGAGGGTGAATGGCGACTTGAGCCTAGGCGACATCACAGTCGACGGCAAGAAGTGGGTTGCCGGAGTTGACGGTCTTAAGGGCATCGTCCGCGGCGCGCAGCCTGGCGTGCGGACATTTACCGAAGAGGATGTGAAAGAAACCACCGATAAGGGGTTGAAGGAGCTGAGGTTGCGTATGGGTAACCTCAAACTTTACGAGCATTGGGCTCCCAATGGTATGCGACGCCCGGCATGGTCTAGTAGGATTGTGTTGCTGACTGCAGCGGCTCAGATATCAAGATCACACCGCAGCGAGTCTATGCGCTCGGTTTCCACCCAATTGAAACGAAACCCCTTGTGTTTGCCGGAGACAAGGAGGGCAATATGGGCGTCTTCGATGCCTCGCAGACCTCTCCTGAGGTTGACGATGAAGATGAAGCCGTTCCCGACCCAGTCATTTCGGCCTTCAAGACGCACAGTCGAACAATCACCTCGTTCGTGTTCTCGCAGCATGAATCCAACGCTGTTTTCACTTCATCCTACGACTCTTCCATACGAAAACTGGATCTCAACAAGGAAACTTCTGTCCAGCTGTGGGCGCCGTCCGACGTAGATGAGGAGCTTCCCCTTTCGGCCCTCGACATGGCCGATTCAGACCCCAATCTATTCTTCTTCTCGACCCTAGACGGTGGAGTTGGGCGCTGCGATATCCGTACCCCTGGCGACACGGAGATATGGACGTTGTCAGAGCAAAAGATCGGCGGCTTTTCCTTGCACCCCTTACAGCCGCATCTACTGGCGACTGCCTCGCTCGATCGAACCCTGAAGGTCTGGGATCTGCGCAAGATCAGCGGCAAAGGTGACTTGCGGCATCCTGCCCTCTTGGGCGAACATGAATCCCGACTGTCTGTTTCCCACGCATCGTGGAGCCCAGGAGGCCAGATCGCGACATCCTCGTACGATGACACCATCAAGATTTACGATTTTTCTAGCGCCTCATCGTGGAAGCCTGGTCAGGATATCAACCCAGATGTCATGGAACCCGCTTACAAAGTGCGACACAACAACCAGACAGGTCGTTGGGTAACAATTCTGAAGCCACAATGGCAAAAGCGGCCAAACGACGGCATTCAAAAGTTTGTCATAGGAAACATGAACAGATTTGTCGACGTCTTCGCCTCAGATGGCAGTCAGCTCGCACAGCTCGACGGTGAAGGGATCACGGCCGTCCCGGCAGCGGCCCATTTCCACCCTTCGCAAGATTGGGTAGCTGGTGCGACGTCCAGCGGAAAGCTGTGCTTCTGGCACTAAGTCTCGACGCTTCGGTCCGAGGTTGCAGGATGAATTGGTTAGTTGGCATTCAAGCGGGAGTTTTAGGTTTGTGACAAGATGATTGACTGTAAAGGACCGACAACAACGGAAACCGAATACGCGTTTGTAAAATAGGTAGAGTAGAAGCAAAAAGCGCGAGCGTACAAGAGTACTGTAGGCATCTGTCACGAATCCTGGCTTAGAGGCGGTATTGAATCGCACATGGCTTTTAGTTGAGGCTGAGTCAGTTTACGCAAATCGAAACATGTAAATGCCATCGTGGCGTTACTGACTCAGGCACCGCAAAACATCTCATGCGCCTTCAATATGACGTGTACTAACCCAGCAGGTGATACGTCTTTTATCAGCGAGGTCTATTGTCAAGGCGCTATTGTTATCACTCGGACTCGTCTTTGCACTTGACCACTGATTGCATGTGATCGATTCACGATGTTGAATCTGCTGGCGTCATTGTTTATCGATAAGCCACTGGCCAATCAGAACCATGACACATTGTGTACGCTGCAGGGGCTCCAGTTGTTTCCCCAGGACGCCTCGACCACTGAACACGCCAAAATCCACCACCCGTCCGCTAGAACCCCACTGGACATCCAGGCGGATAGGCCTAAAAGGTGTCTAGATGTCAGCCCCTTCTTGATTGGGAACGCCGTGATCCTTGCCTTATCTCATCCATGCAAGGATGCTTCACGCCCATGGGATCCGGTTGTTTGCTTGCTGTTTTTAACTTTCTCCCCTTCACATCTCTTCAACCTACCGCATTCTCCGTTAGTTACGCTCTGGACTGGCACTTGTGCTCGTATAATCTTCGCCGTTGATCGGAAAAACACCAGTTGATGGCACTGACGTCGAGTCTTGTTGTTCCTCCGCGATAGCGAAGCGCCTGCTACCTGCGGCGCAAACCGGGTCCATCACTGCGACTCTATAACCACCTGCATCGAACCTTGAGCTTACTTTACTTTGAGTGTCGCACCCAAATCACGACTCTGTTGACACATCAAACCAACGGCGATACCATCCGTAACCTTTCCCGCTGCGCCGCTGTACCGATCGTAAACGCAGCTGTAGCCGCAGGTCATCGAATCGCCGCCCCGCTCCATCTGATCAGACACAGCCAGGATGGCCTCGCAACCTGAGGCGGCTCCGGTCCAGGCCGGTGTTGGTGGTGAGGATATCAAGGAGCATGTGCATGAGGAACTTCACAAGAGGCAGCGGCAAGACTCATCAGCGACCGTATTTCCCGAGACCTTGCAAGAGAGCGATGACTCCGCCGACGAAACCGATGGCCAGGACCGGGGACCGCCCATGTTCATGAACATGAATCAGAGCATTTTCGGTCTTATCGCTACCGCTAGCAATCGAGTCGACTTCAACGACCGTTTTGATGGCATGAGTAGCGATGAGGAAGAGGAAGGACAAGATTCCCAGCAGAGCGGGCGGGAGAATATTGCCCGAACCTCTATCCTGCCGCCTGCAGATAAGGGCAAGCACAAAGGCAAAGTCAGTCGGAGGAGGAAACTTTCTGAGCATAAACTTCTTCGCTCCCTGCCCGCACTTCCAAAACTTCGATCCAAACACAAATCCCAACCGAGCCGACTGTCTTCTCAAGCTGAGGCTGCTGGCGAATCCAGCGAAGACGGCCATGATGGTCCATCATTAACGCCTGCTCTTGCCATCACGCGCCAAGACAGCGAAGGACGACTTGCCCCCGTTATGAGCAGAATGTTGGAAGCCAAGGCTGACCTGTCGAGCAGGCCCAGCTTTGATCTGGACCGGCTATCATCCGATGTCAGTCGATCCAGCGACGGCGAGGAAGTGACCGCCCTGGCGAAGAAGCTGAAGGAAATCTTTGAGTTTGACCAAGCTGAACAAGTCATCGAAGGTTCGTCAATCAGGAATCCGTCATCTACCCTCCTGCAGATCATACTGATTATATACAGAATATCCTTGCTGGCTTCTGCAGAGCGTCCTTCTTCAAGGATACATGTACATCACTTCCAAGCATATTTGCTTTTACGCATACCTTCCAAAAAAGGCCGTAAGTGATGCCCTTGGCGCCCTCTATCATGCTCGCAACATTCTAACATGATGCACAGCACGAGGCCGCCAAATCGGGATACCTCTCGAAGAGCGGCAAACGCAACCCAAGCTACACCCGGTTCTGGTTCCGACTCAAGGGGGACGTCCTGACGTATTACAAGAATTCGACAGACGTCTACTTCCCCCATGGCCAGATCGACCTGCGCTACGGTATCTCAGCAAGTATCACCGACAAGGACAAAGGTGGCCTTCACTTCAATGTCGAAACACATCATCGCACATACAAGTTCAAGGCCGACAGCGCCCCGAGTGCGAAGGAGTGGGTCAAGAGTCTCCAGAGAGTCATCTTCCGGAGTCACAATGATGGCGACAGTGTCAAGATCTCGTTGCCGATCAAGAACGTGATCGATGTCGAGGATACTCGCATGATAGATTTCGCCGAGACATGCAAAATTCGGGTCATTGACAACGATGAGACGTATGCCATTGATGAGGTATGTAGCCGTGGAATCCCATCTGGTCATCATCGCTGACCATCATAGTACTTCTTTTCCTTCTTCAGCTTTGGAAAGGAGGCTATCAATGTCCTCAAGATTCTCATCGAGTCGTCAAATGATGGCTCCGGAGAAAGGGCAGAGCTCACTCGCGAGAATCAGGCACCGCAACCCCCCTCCGGCCGAGCTTCGATGGGGGCAAGCAAGCATGGTCTCGATGCTGGCAAACTGCACACTGTGAAGCTGCCTGATACCGTCAAAGCGACCCTGTCACCCATATCACCCCGCTCACCGAGCCAGCTAAGTCCTCGCGCAAGTATGGATGCACCACGATCGAGCTGTGACGGCTTCAGACGATTCGCAAGAGGAAGCACAGAGGTTCCAAGCTCCATTGGAGACTTTAGTCCTCGCAGGAGCTTCAGTGGAACACGGCGTTCGGAGAGTATCCCACGTCAACGGGGCACCTCAACTCCCAAACAAGCCCTGGACTCGGGCGATTCGTACGTCCAATCGTCGATTGAGAATCCGAGCATCTCTACACTGTCCCCGTCTTCTTTCGAGGACGCTTCCGCGAGCCAGATCCTCAGAGGGAGCGAGGTCTTTCACAGCCCAACAATGCGAAGATCAGCTTCGGCTTCGAGAAAACGTGATACGCTGGGCAAGAAAACGCCCCGCAACTCTAGTTCTATGCACCGCCCTCCTCACATTGTTCATTCAGCCACGACAGGCTCCATGCAAGAGACGAGTGAAGACGCCGGTTCCCAGCGCCCCGCAACACCCACACTTAGCAGCATCACCAAGATCGGAGCATATCCCCTACAGCGAGCGAACGCCTTTGCCGAATATTTGAGCCGGACAAGCCATCGTGTGGGCTCTCTATTTGCCACCGAGTCTATTGGCTATGTCGAGAAGGTGCATGGCATGTGGAAGGGAGAGCATCGCCATTACGATGAACCTCTTGGGCTTAAGACGGACGACGAAGTCGATGATATGGACTCGGACACAGAAGACAAGACGAAAAGCGAGAATGAGCGGTTCCGAGGACACTTTGCCCTACCCGACTCGGAGAGCCTTACGGCAGTATACTACGGCTTCATTGTCAGGGTATTACCTCTGTATGGCAAGTTCTACATCAGCGGTCGCAATTTCTGCTTCCGAAGCTTGTATCCCGGCACAAGAACGAAGCTTATCCTGCCCTTGAAGGATATCGAAAACGTCCACAAGGAAAAGGGCTTTCGGTACGGCTACGATGGTCTCACGGTTGTTATCCGTGGCCATGAGGAGCTTTTCTTCGAGTTTAAAAAGCGAGAGGACCGAGATGCTTGTGCAGTGACATTGCACCAGCTTTTGGAGACAAGTCGCTATCTTGAGAAGTCGGGTGTTCTTGACCAGATGGAGCAAGAGGAAAAGGACGCTGCGATTGCCGAACGCGACGCCTTGCAGGGGGCGCGACAGGACGAGTTCGCGATGCACAAGCTGGATCTTCCGCAGAAGACCTCTGGGATCTCGAACGCCCCAACAATTCTCTTCGGCGACCCTGCCTCGTCTGATGTCGCTTACAAACCACAAAAGTCGATGAAGATCACATGTCTTACGATCGGATCGCGAGGTGATGTTCAACCATACATTGCCCTCTGCAAGGGCCTCATTGCCGAAGGCCACAAACCTCGAATTGCCACCCATGCTGAGTTTCAGGGCTGGATCGAGTCCCACGGAATCGAGTTTTCCCGGGTAGAGGGCGATCCTGCTGAGCTGATGCGCCTATGTATCGAGAATGGAACATTCACGTGGGCTTTCCTTCGTGAAGCCAACGCGACGTTTCGAGGGTGGCTCGATGAGCTTCTCGACTCTGCCTACACAGCATGTGAAGGTGCAGAATTGCTCATCGAGTCTCCGTCAGCCATGGCGGGCATCCACATCGCCGAGAAGCTGGGCATTCCGTACTTTCGAGCGTTCACTATGCCTTGGACTAGGACACGGGCATATCCTCACGCTTTTGTCATGCCCGACTACAAGATGGGCGGCGGCTTCAACTTCATGTCGTACGTTGCGTTCGACAACGTCTTTTGGAAGGCGACCGCGTACCAGGTGAACAGATGGAGAAACAAGACACTGGGACTTCCAAACACAAGCTTGTACAAGATGCAGCCTCACCGGGTGCCTTTTCTGTACAACTTCAGCCCCAGTGTGGTTGCTCCCCCTCTGGACTTTTCGGACTGGATCAGGGTAACGGGTTACTGGTTCCTTGATGAGGGTGGTGACTGGGAGCCTCCACGAGAGCTTCAGGACTTTATCAAGAAGGCCAGGGATGATGGAAAGAAGCTGGTCTATGTCGGCTTCGGTTCCATCATTGTCAACGACCCTGCCAAGATGACCCGCGAGGTCATCGATGCTGTTCAGAGGGCCGATGTTCGATGCATCCTTTCCAAAGGCTGGTCTGATCGAATCTCGTCAAAGGAAGACTCATCCAAACCTCATCCAGAAGAACCGACCATGCCTCCGGAGATCCACGTGATCAAGTCAGCACCTCATGACTGGCTTTTCCGTCAGGTCGACGCTGCTGCGCATCACGGTGGTTCAGGCACGACAGGTGCTAGTCTGCGAGCAGGTATCCCGACCATCATCAGACCTTTCTTTGGCGACCAGTTCTTCTTTGGAACCAGAGTCGAGGACTTGGGTGTTGGAGTCTGCGTCAAAAAATGGGGAGCCAAGAGTTTTGGCCGAGCTCTCTGGGATGCGACGCGTAACGAGCGCATGATTGCAAAGGCTCGTGTCCTTGGTGAACAGATCCGCAGTGTAAGTTGACTCGTCTTGCTCTATAGCTCAAGCACTAATGATTCGCAGGAGCATGGTGTTGATAATGCCATCCAGGGCATCTATCGCGATCTCGAATACGCCAAGAGCCTCATCAAGCGCAAGACCGGCAAGGACGCCAAATCTGGCGCTGACGAATACGACGACAGCGAAGAGAGCTGGACGCTTATCGCAAGCGACCAACCCGATCCCGACGCGGTAACCAAGAAGTTGAGCGAGGGCTTGACGGGTCCAGCCACGGGAAGTGAGCGCTCGCTAGGAAGCCAACCAGCTGCAAGCTCGTCCGTCGCGGCATAACTTGTCTGCTTCTGCTATTCTATCTCCTTCATGTTCTTTTTCTTTGGTGTATGGGAACTGGATTTGGCAATGGGCGGATAATGGGCTTAATGACCGAGCTAGATTGGATTGCGATGGCTGTGGGGTACAGGTCTGAAGCATGGCTGAATGCGACCTTGGTTTACGAGGCATAGAGATAATACTCTAATCTAGAAGCGATGGAGAATTCATCAAGTAGTTGGTGTCTCTTTACTTCGCGGTCGATGTGAGTGAGTTTGATGCGTGATATACGGGCGCATCTCTTGTGAGGTTGCTGAGCATTGATCACCATTGTCAACACAAACCAGCCGCTCCAAGTGTTGAAGTATACTCGTCTTCACTTTTACCACATCTTCATGACGTGGTGCCGATACAATCCCACTGCCATATACCCCGATTCACCATCCAGCTGCGTCGTATCTTGACGAGAACTACGCTCGGTGATACACAATCAACATCAAGCGCAGCAATGATACGCATTGAGATTCTGAGCCATCTAGATCCCAGGATTGACAGGCATCGAAAACCGAATGCCCCAAGGTCAAGTAACACAAGACTCGGTGTGGCTATAGAGTCAGGCAGCTTACAACTAGTGGTATTCAGGAGGTCATCGTTTTACTTTTCGTGACTGTCTATTTGCTCAAGCTAGAGAAGCATTCCTTTCTTCCACAATATGTCGGTCTCCTCCTTGCAGATACCGAGTCTGCACTTTGCTGTTGTAGCGACGTTAACCCTAGTCATCTCTCTTCTTTACCATGGCTACCAGAAACGTCGCTTCTACAGAAACCTAGTATATATATCCCACAGCACAGCTCCTCGGCACAAGCTGACAATCCACAGCCAGGCCCTCCTCACAGTTGGCTCCTCGGCCACTTGCAAGTCATGAGCGAAATCGCTGCGTTGATGCCACCAAACTGCCATCCACAGCTCTTCTACACCGAAGTGACCCAACTATATAGCCTCCAAGACGTATTCTCAGATACCCAGACGGTGGAGGAGACGGCAAGTTCTCCAGAGACTGGAGGCTTCCCTGCTAAACAAGGCATATGATCGGTCTAGGATGTTTGTCAGAGAAGGGGTTGTTCCATCAAGGCATAAACCGACTTGTATTCTTGATCTGTTACTACGTGAGCACGTAGAGGCCCAGGTACAACAACAAGGCAAAATACCAGTATCTTGTCCGCGGCTCTCCAAAACGGATGAGAAAATACTCTTTGACAAGTGAGTGCTGATACTTCCAAGATAGACGCTGGCTAACGTACTGCTGGGAGGCCATAGTACATCAACAAATACTCTCAGCGTAAGCACGTCCATGTAACATGTCCCCGGGTCAACCCCTTTTTTTATTTTCCATCCAACATCTCTACGGTACTTGTTCATGCTTTTGTCCAAAGCACCTGACATGGTCGAAAACATGCGCTGAGAGCACAGAGAACAACTCGGCGGCTCTCCTCAAGCCACTCTGCTCAACGATCCAGAGCTACTTCGAAAAATGCCCTACACAGAAGCCGTCATCAAGGAAGCACTACGGCTCTTCTCTCCTGGCTCCGATCTCCGTCAGGGTCCTCCCGGCACAACGATAGTAACCAGTCTAGGCCGCCATCCCCCTATCGACAACGGCATCATAATTACAGTCAATGCGCATAGCATACACTAGGATCCGCACATATACCCTGAGCCAACGGCGTTCCGACCAGAAAGGTGGATGGAGACGGCGCCGGCGCCGGTGTACTTTCGGCCGTTTGGTGGAGATGGACGGACATGTCCTGGGCAGAACATGGTGATGAATATGTTAAAAGCGATTGTAATCATGATTGTGGGTGACTATGTATTTGAGTGTGATGGGCTGAAGCCAAATGTAGAGAAAAGGACGTTGTATACGGATCTTGATTTGACGTTTGGGGATGCTGTGTTTCAACAGCTTGGGGTAGAGGGGAGGCCGAGGGATGGGATGATGATGAGGGTCAGGAAGAATGAGTGAGCCTTGTTGTTAGTTGGCTCCGTGCTCATGGTTTTTGTTTGTGAGGACAGGTAGATAGAAGAGTATGGGACTGATGTTATAGACCAGAATAGCCCACGGCAGCCCCAGTTTCTAAAGGATCAAATCAATATAGTATAGATTCCGGCTTATTTAGCATCTCCTTCTACTCATACAAGACATATCGTGAAAGAAAGAGATCTTTAATGTCTTCTCTATTCCTCGTCTATTCGATCGACCGTGTCTCATTGCTTTGCCTCCGACGTTGAAGTCGTCTGGCAACGCCCTACCTCCCCGAAGAGCGCTTCTCAATGTATCGAAAAGGCATATAAAACAACGAACTCATGAAAAACGCAATCTCAAATCCAATATCACCCGTAGTCTTGGCAATCGGCCCCGTCCACCAAGCCTGCGCCATGCACGGCACAACAAGCGCATAGGGAATGGCACCCGCAGCGATGGCCGCGATGCCGAGTGGTAGCTGAGATGCAACGTTCCATGTGCCGTGATCGTACGAATCATAGCGGCCGCGCCGGAAGACAAGATGCTCAACTGTCACGATTCCGATAAAGGACGCGGACCAGTAGCCGATGAGAGCGACAAAGTTCTCGAGGTTGACGAAGAAATCGCGCTGGGCTCGGAGAGCGGTTGGGATGACGATGATGGTGACTACAATGGCAAAAGCGTATCGAGGGATCTTGATGAGACCAGGGATGAGCGTTTGGAAGTTGAGTGTGATGGCGTACATTGTTCCGCCAGTGTTACCGAGAAGCGTCAACGAGAGAATCACAACGACAAACTTGCCAAAACCGCCTGCACTCGAGAGCATGGCGGCAAGGACACCTCCGACCAGCGTTTCTCCATAGGCCTCGGACCACTCAGGAACATTGGGCAACGCTCCGGCGATGGCAGCGCCGAGAACCATGAGAGGGATCGTAGGCGTGACGAGACCGAGATAGCTGTATGCGAAAACACGCCACGAGGGAACCTTGGGATCAAAATAGGTCGTGAGATCGCTCGAGATCGCCGCCCAGGGGATCATGTAGCTAGCGACAATCATTCCAAAGCTCAGGACCGCAGCTACAGTTGGTGGCGCCGCGGGAGGAGCCTGCTTGGCGAGTTGAGAGCCGCCGCATCCTGTTGCGATGGTGATGGCGATGATAGCGGGGATAAAAGCGTACGTCTCGTAATAGTGCAGGACTTTGAAACCGCAAAAGGAGATGAAGAGAGACAAGATGCCAATAATGACGATGCCGACATCAGGGCTCAAGCTGCCGTTTGATACAGCGGAAAGGCATTGTCCTCCAACGACGAAGATGATGACCATGAAGCCAGTCAAGGTGGCGAGGTTGAGAAATACCGGGATGGAGACGAGATAGCGGCTATGTACGAGTTAGTCTGTGGTGCCGGCGATATCATGATTGGTCTTGTTACCCAAAACTATACCGCGCCTGAATCATCTGCCTCATTCCCGTCTTCGGGCCCAGAGTGGCAAGATACGCTGGTCCGACAGTTGAAAAGAGGCAGAAGAAGAGGATGATAAGAGCAGAATCTCTCAGACTCAGGCCGTATACCAGAGGACCCAACATGCCAAATGTGATGCTGCACACGTATTAGCTCTCTCATCTCTCAGCAAAGATTTGCCAGTTTGTAGGCTACTCACCCCAAGATGTTGGAGTTGATAGACGCCCAGATAGTAAAGATGTTGTAAAACTTGGTCACGGTTCGCTCTTCCACAGGAATAGGCTGTATTCCCTTCTCCTCAACTCGTCCCATGCGCAACGCCTTGTGAAAAAGAGCCGCGGCCTTGAGACTCTCCGTATCGCTTTCATCGTGAACAGCCGGCGGCATGCTCACACCTTTTGGAGTATCAGCCGTAGCAGCCATGTCTTCCCAACAAGCACGAGAAGGAGCAAAGAAACAGCAAAAGGTGAAAGAAAACAAAAAAAAAAAAAAAAAAAGGATCGAGTTGAAAAGATTCAAACAAAAACATATTTACTATACCTACCTACCTACCTACCTACCTACCTAGGTACTTTATAATAGTGTCTGATTGTTTCTTATTCACAGAAATCAAACAAGGTGCGCCTGCCTAACATGAACCTCATTTCCACCTGACGTTATCAAACTTCATATTTCTTTTTCTTTCTTTTTTCTTTCTTTCCTCCCTCATTTTGTTTCTTCCCTTTCACTTCTCTCTTTACTTCTTAATCTTCCAGCCTCTTCTTAACGGTCCCCGCCACCTCGTCGCACCTTTTCCCAATCTGATTAATTTTTTTTTTTGCTTGGGTCCGTGTTGCTTTCTCACTTTACCAAAAAGTAAGGTTCAGTGACTTGTCTGGAGAGCCAGGTTCCCCCATCACGTATGTACCGCGTCGTACCGCGTCCTGTCCTATTCTGTTCTGTTCTGTCCTGCCCTGTCCTGTCATCTGAACCCCGTGCGGCGCGTGTTATCTTTTATCTACCTTTTTTTTTTCTGGTCTCAAAGAATCTTGATACTTGAATTTGCTATTTCTCTGTCGTACTACTTTGGCGGGTTTGATCTGCACCTGACGACTCGTACAAGGCCCGAGCCATTCGATATCGACCTTCAACGCCAAAAATAGCACAGCGATATCACCGCTCATAGACTGACTTCCAGAGTCTTTTGTTTACTCATCAATCGATTCAACTACTACTTGGATGCGGATTAACTGTTAGATGAGATACATTGCCCAACCTCAAGAATTCGATGCAAACAGAACAACAGAATTAGCAAACACCATCGTTTAACCGAGTTTATCAGGCCAACCGTTCGTCACCTCTCATCATCGTCTTCAAACAAGTCCCCCGATCCCACTAGACAGGCAGTCCTTCCACCCCCGGTCAACTTCACAAGCGGCCAGTGGTGCACTCTTGATAGTGGTGCCTCTTTGGGCTTCAGGGTCCCCCTGGTCTAGCCATCTCGCAGACCTGCTTCTGAACGAAACCCCCAGTCGGGAGCCCGCTGACCGTCTTGCTAGGCCCTGTTGCCCGCGCTCTGCTCACCGCCTGCCCTGATCGTTCGCTGAACCTGGCCCTGGCCTGGACGCAGACACGCCTCGGCTCCTCTTTGCTGGCCACTCTCACTCTTCAACTCAGCGCGCGACTGGCCGGCCGTATAACAACTCTCCAACGAGCCTGCCATCCTGTCGTTTCTCCGCCATGCTATTCGGTGTCGCTCATCGTGCGTTTGTTTCTTGCTGCTAGTCTCTCGTTTACTGCCAAGCTCTTTATTATAGTCCCGTCGTCGTTGGCCCTCAATCGCATCCCATCTTGCGTTTGCCTATTTGCGTCCTATTCGTCGTCATTGTACATACCTTGAAGCAATCGCAGTTGATCAACGCCTACCTTCTTGACCGTTCATGCGCATGCGCCTTGGTGTACCGTTCGCCTGTGGACTCGGATTAGGCCAATTGGTTTCAGGAAGCTTCCTTGGTCGATACTGCGCCGTTTTAGGCGTCATCTGTCACTCGTTCTTGTTCTGACGCTGTCGTTCTGGATCTTCAAACCCTCATCGCATCGCATTGCTAGCATTCGAACCAACCATCACCAGTACGCCTCGGACCCAATCACAGCCTGCCAGCTGTCGCGCGCGCGCCTTCAACTTGGCTCGCTGACCCCGTAGAGTCGCCCCTCTACTTTTGCCTTGCTGTTCCTGGATTGCTCTGGCTGCCTCTCACCACGCTGCATCGCGCGAGCTGCTGCATCAACCTGCGCATCACCTCGTTCTTGCTGTACGTTTGCTGCAGCTGTGGAGCTCGATAACGGTTAGTCCAGCCAACCCCCTTCCCTTTGCCTCCGTTCTCGTGCGTTTCCCTGCTTCTCCTTTGTCGCATCTTCTGATCTCGTCTATGACGCCTGTCACCCATGCTTTGATTCATATGCGAGGCTATTCTTTTTCCCACATGTCGTCCCCTCTGCCTCCCTGGTCGATATACCGAAACTAAAGCAAAATTCCTAGTCTCAGCCGTGGACCCTTCTTTGCCTAGCTTGTCTTCATATACCCAAGACCTTCACTGGAAGTGTCTACTGAGCTGCATGGCGTCCTCCGAGGTTGACCAAAAGTTTCTCGGCAAGCTGGCCAAAGCTGTCGAGAATGACAATCCTCTTCTGGCCAACATGCTCTTCAAGATCCTGGGCTTGTCTCTCAACCTTGCCGAACAACTTGTTGCTGCAAAGAAACAGCGTCGACCCGATTATGAGCCATCGCCCAACGCCGTGCGGCGCATCTTGCGCATCATCTGGCTTTCTCGAGAAGGCAAGGTGATGCTTGAACAGTACGTCCTACCGATGGTAGGCAACTATGTCGAACTCAAGGTCCTCGCCTACAAGCTTCGCGCTTCATTCTCACATATCTTTGCTCTCTTTGGAAATGCGCCTTCAGTCTCACATCTAGGCAGACACACACCAGATGTCACGGCTATACTCACACCACACTTGGACAAGGGAAAGGGACGGGCTGTCGACCTGGAAGCTGACTCTAGGCCCTCATCGGTCCAGCCAACCCATCATCTTGAAGGAGGGCCAGTGATGCCCCCTCCAGGCTTTGAAGACCTGAACCTCGCATTGTCTCCCAACTTTCTCATCCCAGCCAAGGATTACCTGCCTGAGGCGAGACAGCATTTTATCGAGGCCATACAGCTTGCCGACTCTATGCTCTGGGGCTCTCATTCTCTTCGTCTCTCGGTCAAGACGGAATATGCTGCTTTTCTTTACGAATGCGCTCACGACGCTGAAGGAAGCCGAAAAGTTGCCAAGGATACCATCGCGGAAGTGTACGAAGCCACTGAGGGGATGGACGACGACATGTTTAACGACGCATGCGAGCTGGTTACCGTACTGGGCAAGATGATGAAGCGTGGCCTAGGTAACAACAGTACTATGCGTAAAGGCCCGGTCTTGAACCAAAATCCAGTACCCAATGCCATTCCCCCACCAGGGATGGAGAATCCGATATGACAAAGGCTCGAGCCGTTTCGATGAAGAGCGTATCATATATATGCAATAGCCGGTAACTCGGGCATCACGCCACCGAGTTTAAGCAAGCTGCACACACAGGCTAAATACAGCTTAGCAGCGCAGTTGGCTTGATATGAACAACAAAGCCAGTCTTGAAGAAGTTGAGTTTCCTCAGGCGCTAGGAATAGTCTGGGTTGATTCACACCTTGCCGGCCCGTTCCGCAGCGCAGCGCAACCCTCTGTGGGGATCTTGGACATCAACAGCAGCGCGTCTCTGCATTGGCTCAAAACGCACACCACTAGCTCGTTGAGCCCATAGCGACTTCGACCACTCGTGGCTCTGGCATAAGAACGAGACAAGTACAGCAAGCAGTACAGCACCTAGCGTGGAACATTGTCGAGCGCTCCTGGACCTACCACCGGGTCTTGAGCACTAGACACATACATAGATCACGACGCAGCGCGAAAATGGGTTGAGCGCGTATTTCATCATTTTTACTTCTACCTTGTTATTTGATACCCAAAAATCTTTCTGGAATATTGTCTGCATGCGCATTGGACCATCGATCTACCTAATCATCATCTATCATCTGCTTTACTATTGGAGAGAACGTTGGCTTTTACAATGTTGCTTAGCTTGTTTGCATTCAACTGACGGTTGGGAAAAGAAAATAGAGAGAATGATGCTTTATACCGAGACTGGCCGTATTTACTGGGCGCGCCTAATAGATGTATCACCAAGGTAGCATGTTATCGTTCCAACACTTGCCCAGGACGTCTGCCTCGGCTCATTTATTCTTTCCATTCCGCATTATTCTATGGTAGACAGACTATCAGACTTGCTCCCAAACAAGTTACCAAAATGCGACATTTGCAATGTCTGTCAACTTTTCGCTCACGTACCCCTCGAACGCCCAAGATGAAAACATATGCCACAAACTCCTTGAGCGCTCAATCGCCTCGATTCAGCAGAGACTCGCAACAAATCGAGTTGTCTGCACCGAGAACCATTTCCTTCTAAATTCGTTAAGAAAGACTCGCACCACAAAAAGCCCGTATCGTGACACGAGTCGTTCACATTGCCAGATCAACTGTCGGTGTCTTCGTTGGCCCGGTTCGCAATCCAATTCTCAACCTTCTTGATACGACCTTCAAGCTGTTTACTGGCTGCTCGCTCTTCCTCCTCGGCCTCGGCGCGCTCGCATCTGGCTCGGATGGCTTCCAGGGGGATCATACGGCCCGTCACATTGTAGAAGTTGGCTTGTATTTCCAGCCAACGCGATCGTTTTTACTTGCTGTCGAGAGTAGCGAGGAGGTCGCAGTCTCTTTTTCCCATGTAGGTGTCCGGCTTGGGGTGAATTTCCGCAGGATAGAGCTTCTTGTAGATGTGGTCCTGGAGGTACTTCATCTCTTGCTGCTTCTCAGCATCTCCATATGCGAATCGCGATGAAGATTCGGCAGAAGATTCGGCAGAGGCCTCTTCGCCCGACTGGATGGAGGAGGCGCTCTTCTCAGATGTCTTGGCCCTGGCGAACGCCTTGGCCTTCTTGTTTTCGGTGGCGACCTTGTTGTTACGGGTACCTCTGTGCCATCTGTTGTTTACCGAACTGTTGTTGTTCTTGTTGTTCTTGACCTTTCCCTTTCCCTTTCCCTTGGAACTGGCCTTTGCATCAGAGCTGGCTTCATCCTCTTCTTCTTCTTCTTCTTCGTCGTCATCGTCGTCGTCGTCTTGATCATCAGTCTTGTCAGTTTCTCCATTGGTCTCGCCCTCAGTTTCCTCTGTGGTAGTGGCATCGCCAGTTTCTGCCTCAGTAGAGGGCTCTGGATTGCTGGTACCCTCGAGGATCTTCCAGCGAGCTCTGGCGTCATGCCTGTCCTTGTGGAGAGAGCTGCATATAAAGTTCCAGGACTCGCCAGCTTCCTTCATGCTGCGAAGAAGACAATCTTCGGAGAGTGACCAGGTAGGATCGTTGGTGTTGGAAACCTTGGAGGACTTGGCCGAGGTGTCGGCATCGGTAGAAGCCTCCTCCGTCTGCACAGAGGATTCATTCTCAGTCGAGGATTTGGTCTTGGCCGCCTTGCCCTTCTTGGTCTTGTTGTTCTTCTTTCCCTCGGCTGATGAATTGTCGGTGATTTCATCACCCGACTCGGTGGTCTCGGCATTGCCAGAAGTTTCTGCCTCACTGCAAGTCACGATCCTAACACGCCGTCCTTTTCCAGCGCAGCAGTTCTTGGTATAGTTGTTCTTGGTGCACTTCTTGTTGCAGACACTCTGCTTCTCCGAAGAAGATGCACCAGAATCGTACGCAGACGTGTCATCGCCGACCGATGAAGATGAAATAGCATGAGAGGGCGAGGCTTTAAGCTCAGGAAGCGGCATAATGTCTGAATCTCCCGGGTCTTGAGCGAAGCCTTTGACGATGGGATCATGGCCCATGAAAGTGTTTGTGATGGAAAGATGGAAGCTCCTTGGAGACAGAGGCTGAACCATGAAGAATATCAAAATACGCGACGTTTCAGTGCCTTGATGATGGCGAAGGATGCCGATGCTGTGTTTACAAGTCAACCTTTGAGACACATCAAGCTGCAAGGCCTGAACGTACCCTAAGCTGCAGCAAAGGTCGCGTTGAGTTAAGATGAAAGACGGTCAGGCCTGTGACCAAGCTGGATGAAAACACAAAGAGTCGATGCTGAAGAAAGAGAAAGAAATCCGGAAAGATGTCTAAAAAGATATCTCAAGTGTTGATGAGAGGCTTCCGAGGTTGATGTGAGAGGAAAGCCTGTAAAGAGTTGTGGTGCTGAAGAGTAGAAGTTGTTAACAAACAAAGCTTGCGCTCTTTAAAAAAAAACAAAAACAAAAAAAAAACAGGGTGAGTGAGATATTCTCTTCTTAACCTCCCCTTGCCCTTCTCCCTCTCGGTGTGTGACAGTGCCAGGCGGTTAGTGGGATACTAGGGAAGAAGGGAGTTGGTTGATTGTAGAGCCGAGAATAATAAGCGCACATCAACTAATGGCACGTTTCAAAGATAACCAAGGTTTACAAAAGTCTATTATGGATAACTAGCCAACTCAAGGATTGGTAATGATTCACTTGGCCTATATGAATGACTACAATCACACGGGCAATGGAACAATGTGAACTCTCACCTTGTTAGAATTCGGTCATTCACAATGAATATGAATTCAGCTTCACTGTTCAAGCGTGTAACTCAGCGCACAGGCAATAGAACACCACAGCCACCAATAAGCAAGCTTATCATAAAGTAAAGCAGCCATGATATGACATTTGGTGCCGGAGATAGTAAATCGATCAATATGGATCCAATAGAACAACCGTCAATATTGCTGACTCATCTCACAACTGATTCGGTGCTCAACTTATCATAGTATCAGACTTAAAAGTAAAGATAACGATCCTTTTCAGCACACATTCTTTCTTGTCTTGCCCGCCGTTGACTCACTACTACTCCAATTCTGGATCGCTTTCCTATATTCGCATCAGCAAAGATATACGGGCGCAATGGCAGACGTTCTACCTCCCCTTCCGGCCGAGTATGCCCGCGGTCTCGAGCTCATCGATGCTGCTCATGCCCAAGATTCTAGAACAGCTCAAGGCCCTGATGGAGATTCTGTGCCGTATGAGCTCAAATACGCTCAGAAGATGACCAAGTGGCTCTCTCGTCGGTGCCCGGATGCCAGTCCCGTTCTGCAGCTTGCCTGTCGAGCACAGCACTTCCGCAGGTTAGTCCCTCAGCTTCAGTTCAAGTTCGCGACTGACGAGCTGCTGCAGGTGGGAGATTCCTAGAAGCAGTTACCCCATGACTCGTCCGGGATACTTGACCTGGCGAGCAAAGCTCAAGGCCCAGGCCGCTTCTCAAGTCGCCGAGTTGCTCGCTTCTCCTGAGATTCAGCCCCCGATTCCCGAGGAGGACCGCGCTCGGGTGGCGGCATTGATCCGCAAGGAGAATCTCAAGTCGGACGATGAGACCCAGGCCCTTGAGGATGTGGCATGCCTGGTCTTTCTCGACGACCAGTTTGACGATTTTGAGCAAAAGTCGGACCTTGACGAGGCAAAGATGATCGGCATTCTTCAAAAGACTTGGGGCAAGATGGGCGAACAGGGACGACAACTAGCCCTCGAGATGAACCACAGTGATCGAGCCAAGGAGCTGATAGGAAAGGCGCTTGCAGCATGAAAGATGATCTGCTTGCCAAGACGAACCTGTGTGAGAGAGGATCATAGACTAATGACACGATCCTACACTGCGCAAAAAGAAAGGCTAATCAGTCGTCTCCTTGCGCCAGCACTGTACTATAGTAGAGCAACGAGGTCAATGGTGTCTCAAAAATATCAAACCAAAAAAGAAAAAAAAGAAAAAAAGAGCAACACAACCAGTATCCCCTATTCAAGGGTCATGTAAGCAGTTCGACAGAAGACTCCGTAATATTTCGGCCCGCCAGACGCTACCGATCCGAGACATGGTGACGGCAGTAGATCAATCAACCAGGGGGCAATAGATCTTGCTAACAAATGGGCGCTTGTGAGACAGATAACCCCTGTCGTGGCGCTACTTTGACCAAAGTCAAGGCGTCACTGTCTCTATTATGTTTGCCAACCAGCTCGAGGGATTCACATGGGCCCCTGCGGCCATCCGCCAGCCAGCCAGCCAGCCCTACACGATCTGTGGTCTGCTTCTTCTGTTGGATGTGACCCAAGGGCTTCAAGACTTCACGTTGGCTCGTGTAACATTCGGGCTCCTTGGATCAACTCAACTTATGCGGTTGACCCGTAGCACAAAAGATCCGGCGTGCTCCCGATCCAGCATATCGCACGCCGCCTGCCATGATCATAATACCAAGCCTCTCACGTCTTGGGGCATGATTCGCCTCATCCTTTTCTTTCATCTCTCTCATATCTTGACTTGCTCATCATGCTGTTGACCTCTGTCCACACGTTTCTGATACTCTCTCCTCGAGAAACTAGAATGATACAACTGGTCTCTAATCCAACCAATCGAGGACAAACCTGCGCGTCCTTCGCCGGGAATTTGTCTGCCCATACCACGACACTCTTTTGTTTCTTCAGTCGCATTGATAAATTGTCAATAGCACCCCATTATCGGCAACCCCTTCACTTGCTGCGCTAGATGTTGCACCGTTTCGCTCCTCTGCCTCTGCAAGGGAAGAGTCAACCCCTTGGGCTGTTAACATGACGGATGGTATTCAATTTCCATGCCAAATCGGGCATTTTGACCCAGTTACATCCACCAACCCTGTTGCTGCGCATATGTGGTTGATGTTGTGTTGGAGGTATGGACGACCTGCCTTTACTGTAGGCCCAGGGGTCACGACAAGGTTGTTGCTTTTTTTGAACCAAGATCTGGAAGTCTAAGTCGCAGCTGAAAAGTACGGCACACCCTGTAAGTCTGTCCTGTTGGACAGGGATGTCTGTCTGGTCGAGTCCAAAGGTGTGGTAACCGGGCTGCAGATCCCATCTGAACCTCTTACCCATTGGGCGCCTGGGACTACCCTGAAAACGCCAAGGGTTCATTGCCAATCAACGAAGCTGGAGCTTTCCAATGGTTTGTTTCTCTAGCATCCCATTTGTGGCACATAGTTCGTGGGCAAAGGGCCCAGGCTGCTGTGGCTTGACGGCCCGTATTGCAACTCGTAGGGGAGCCACCATATATGATGCCCTAACTGCTTGCTATTAAGCATGGGTTTCTTTGTTTCTTGTCAACTTCAGGGTCTTGGAGAGCCTAGAGTCTGTACCCCTCTTTTCTCAGTCAATGATACATTGGTAGGGAACAGTCGTCTGATTCTGAGCCATACCATTCCCACTTGTTGGAATTACTGAAACAAGGTCGATTTAGTCCACCAGTGAGCCATAAGTATGTAGCCTGATCATAGAGGTAAGACTTCTACAGGACTGCATCCATACCTATAGCTAGTCAGAGACCTGGGCCAGCCCCACAGGGTCTTGGTCGTCATAGTTCTTTTCTTCAGCCCGGCGTCCAGTATCAGTGTCGTCTTTGCTTAAGCTCTGCACTGTTGCAAGTTGCTGGCTAACGACTTGTTTCAGTCTTTCCGGGACTTTGGTTGGCATAAGTCATGCCGACAAAGGAAATCTAGCTTGTATGTCCAGTACTGCTGTTTATGCTGTGTTGGCAAGAGGAGATGATTTCCAATCAACTCGACCATTGGGTCTCAATAGAGGGTGACATGGCGATGCTTACTTTTTTTCTTAACTTTTCTGTTTCAAACAACCGCACCATTGATAGGCGTTGCCGCTGGTTGCCGCTCAGACACCCGCATTTCCGCCCTCGACAACCAGAGTAGCTGTAAGGACATAGGCTACATTCGTATTAGATAGCCAATAATGAATGCCCTTGAGGGAGGGAATGCCAGATCGGTGGTGTTGAGATGCTAGGTGCGAACCGTCTCTACCTCCGCCCGAGACTATCGACGTTTGTCTTATTGTTCTCAGGTTATGGTGGCCTATAGCTGTTTTGGTGCTTGCGTTGTTTGTAAAAGCAAGCCAGTAGAATTGGGTTGTAAGATGCACAAAGCAAACTGCAAAGGGCATCAGATCTGAGAATTAGCCAACCACAACCCCGGGAACAGAGGTACCCCTGTTGAGCTCCTGGTCCTAGACGGGACCCAGTACATAGCGGGCATGCCTCTCACCAGGTCTCCGGCAAGTGTTGTTGCCCTGGATGAGGCCTATTAGATTGCCAGGGACCCAACTAGGGAAAATGAAATTTAGAGATTGCGGCAACGCCGCCATGACACGCAGCTAAACAATGTGGGCGCAGGGACCTGCGCCATTGTCACTGGATGCAGGCCTCCCGTGCACAGGAGATGATCGACTGGGCGTGCGGACCTGGACCTGGAACCTAGCCAAGTCTGCGGCAGCCGAGATCGCAGACAGACTACTAGTAGTATGCATGACGAGTCTATGTGTGCATGTGAGTGTGTGACAAGACGGACGAGGCTGTTGAAGCATGATCTCGAACTGCATGTAGGCTGACTTATGTGGTGCCAAGGGTGCTGCCGTTGAACGCCCTGCCTTTCCTCTGGAGTTTGGACTTTTGATCGTAGATGCTGAACTGAACATTTATCGTTGAACGAAGCGTACAGTACGTGCGCGTATGTGTGGTGGCGGTAGTAGTGTTGTAGTACATACTGCAGTTTGGTCTTCGAGGTACATGGACGTGGGTCTGCCCCAAAGGAAGGGTATCGAATCGGCGGGTTTGGCCGGCACTTGATGGTGTTGTAGTCGGTGAATAGATGACGGGCATGTACAGATTATCCAATACATTCATTGGATTGGTCGTTGTGATCTTGGTTGTGCTGAAGAAGAAAAGAATACGGATACCTAGGTAAGGGAGGTCCTCCGTACCGTACGCGCGGTACAGGGGGAGGAGAGTCGATCATCTCTCACTTTCCATTAGGTACCAAGCCGGAGAAAATTCGGACGGGCTGAGGCATACCGAGAAATGGTAAACACTAAAGAAGGAAGGAAGGAAAGAAAGAGGTATCCATTGTTTTGATGGTGCTCAATTGCAGTTGGAGGTAGGTACAGCAGGTACGAACGAGCATGCCCTGCCCAGGTGCAGTTCAGGTACCTAGGTAAAGTACCTATCGATAGTTAGGTAGGCAAGACCGAAACAGAGATGGAGAGAGAAGAGAAAAGTAGAAACAACCAACTCAGGCTAACAATGGAAGTTGACCTAATTCCTCCATTATTACTTTGCCCTCGGCCTCGACCCATCACTCTTCTCACCCTGGTCCAAGCAAGGTACCTTGCATACTTTGCCTGGTAGGAGGTAGGTACTTGTCTGGCCTAGGGATATTAATACCTGCCAAACCCCCATCTTCCTCGCCCTGTCTCATGCCTCAATTCGTTGAATTCCCTTGCGCCTGCAGTTTCTATCAAGACCACAAATTCCGGGGCATCTCAAGTGCCCCGTCGCCCTATCAACCTATACTGTACCAAACCAACCTTGATCATCTCTACCATTATCTTATGCTCAGACAATCATTGATACGACCAGCAAGTTACACTACAATATCTTGACCTTTTTTTTTTCTTCTTTCTTTCCCTTTCGCCTGCTAAAACGTCAAAGTAAGCGTCAACATCTATCTATCCTCTAACTATCATAGATAGTTAGGTGCACGCAGATCCTTGCTTGGATCTGCCCAAGTGGACATACAACACATTTGCTCGGTTGTCTGTATATCTTAAAATTGGATTCCGAGTTATACAGCGTACCTACTATACAACACAGTGCAGCGCTTTATCTATCTGGTTGGGCATATAACTACAGCTTGACTTACACTCGGCGAATCATTAGGTAGTCCAGGACAACACAACAACACACTCATCGACTGTTATTACATGCCCCGTCATATTCACCCTCTTGTCGTTGCTTTCACCTCTGGCATTATACCATAGGTGCCTTAGTTGCTACGAGATCAGGCCGGCCTGTCTCAGCCCAACGGTGCCGAATAGTACTCCTCGACCTGCATCACTTACATACCGACCTACTCATGCCAGCCTGGGATAGTCTTGCTATGAGAGGCGCTCGTCATCCCCTTCCATGCTGCCTCTAAACTGGCCACCGCTGATTCGAGCCTCCTGAAACCATTTCGCCCTCCCAAATTCCCAGTCAAATACATACGTCTTTACCTATAATGTCTATGCAGTTCCAAAGCGTACGTCGTCTCTCCCTAACCCCGCTCAATGACTCTCTGGCCATATCCAGCCTCCAAAGTTCAGCCTCCCACTAACATGCCAGTACAGCCGTTTCCACAAGGGGACTTTGACATCTTTGAATGGCACCCTGCATTTCAGTCCTGTCTTCGCTATTTCATCGACCATGCGCAGTATAACCCCACAGTCCAGACCGTCGCCTCTTGTATCAACATTCTTCTCCCCTTCCAGAAAGAAAACTCTCACCCTCTGTCACCTATACGCTCCGGCCATTCATCCTCGTCTTCTCGAGGGACCGCTTCTAGCAGTGTAGCCCCAGGCACCCATACGTCTTCTTCCATCACTCTGATTCCCTATATCCGCCGTCTTGTAGTCACCGGCTTCGACACGCCGCCGGTTCTTCATGGATTCTTTGGCAACGACTGGGTGCAAGGTGTTGGGCGTATCCACGAGAGTGAGCGCAGAAATTACCTGTTTGCGGCCAAGAGTGACAGTTGGCTGAGAGTCAAAACTCAATATGACATGGAGGATGGCCAGACGGTTCCGTTTCTGAGACCCTTGCAGAACGTTACCGAAACCGAGATACAAGCCGCCGAATCGAGCTGGAGCGAATGGTTGGCAATGCAAGACTGGATGCTTGGACCGAGGGCTCCTACAGACATGAACGATCGGCATATTCGGGTTAAGAAGGAACGCGATTGATTGATGCAAGGGCGATAGAACGGAATCGACTCAAACGCAGACGATATGAACAAGCTAGCCCCCTCGTGAGACTGCGGTAAAATTACCTATTGATGGGCATTCACACCAGACTTGAACTTGGACTGCACGTGGTATACGATGGGGAGAACAACGAAATAGACGAATAATTGGACGCATTGAGAAACGTAGGGAACCAGCACCTATACTTCTACCCCTTGCTCAGGCATATCGGGCATCAATTCACCGTTTTTAAGAACTTTATCATCACGGGGAAAGTTATGGAGTCGGCCCCGTGACAATCAATTGCCATTTTCCATCCCTCCTGCTGAGAGTTGCCATAAACTCCGCATCTATCCCGGTGTTGAGCTGGTTCGGTATATACAGAATAGTGTCACACTGGCAAAGTGTGCTCTGGCCGATCAAAGAACAAAAAGAGGTGAAAAACGCACAGCACTGGCCTGTTGAACGCCCCTTGAAAGCTCAAATGCTCCCTCCTTTTAATCCTAGTAAAAACAACAAGAGCCCAGCCTCCTTTTTTATCGACTTGCGAATGAAACAAACCCACTAGAGCAGTTCTGTGAACAACCCCTTCTGTCTTTCCTGTTCCGCGTCTCCATTTCTCTCTGTGTTCATAGGCTGAGCTCCCTGGGCTGCAATTATCACCATCCTCTTCAACGCCCTGATGGAAAAGAAACCCGAGCCCGTTCACGTTTTACGCCTCTCTCGCACCTGTAGTAGATATGTGGCCCAAAGGTAGCATTGATGATAAGTGATGCGAGAGCTGGGAAGAAAGAAATAGCGATAAGAGAAGAAATATTGTATTATAATAGTATCAGTTGAGGAAGCCCTTGCAGGCCGCTGTGCCACAGAGACAAGGAATGCGGTCAAGGCTGCCGATTTCACGTTCGAACTTGTAGTCATACGTCAGCTCTTCATCTGGTGAATGTTTGTTAGCGACATGGACTCATGAAACGGCATGGAGAATACATACTGAGGGCAATGTCACGCAGCGCGTAGATGACAATGCGCTTGCTTCCCTCGACCTTGATAATCTTTGCTGTGCAGTTGGGCATACAGCTGTGGTTAATGAATCGCGCAATGCCACCCTTCTTGGTCGCGTCGATGACAGTGTTCTCATCGATACGGAACAGATAGCTGCTGCCAATGCCACTCTTGAGATAACGATTCTCGCGAATCTCGGAAATCTGCTGTCGAACCTGCTCTCCGACATATTCGATAATCATGTCGTCCTTGGCGATGTTTTCCATAGCGTACAGGCCCCAGTTGTGAATAGCCGAGCGGGCAAACTTGACAGGCTTCTTGCGCTTTTTGAGCTGGTTGAACTTGAATACATCAGAGTCCTGGCCGAGCGTCTTCTTCTGATCGTTAAGGTCAGCAACGTAGCGACGGTTGGTAGCGCGGTTCGCTCGTGAGTTGCCCTTGGCGATGAGTTTCTCGGCGGCAAGCTTGGCGGCCTCTGCAGCTGATGCAGCGGCATCCTTGCCTGACTTCTTGTAGCGGGCTTCTCTCTCTTGCCTCGCCTTCTGAACCTTGATATGGTGAGGTAGGTACTTGGACTTTTCTGAATTGAGAATCTTCTTGACACCCTCAGTGCGCGCGCAGCCCGTAGGGTTAGGCACATAATAGCCCCCGATAGTGACGGGAGAGTCCAATGTCCTATTAGCCGAGTTGAGCTCCCTGATACGGTTGCGCGTCCAAAGCCATAGCTCCGGGTTCCCAATGTCTTTCACAGTAAACCTCTTGGCAAGCTTTGCAAGATCAGGCTTGTCATTGGCACCAATCTTCAAACCTTGGAAGAATGACAAGTCAGGTTTGAGACCATCTGGCAACTCTATAGCCGGTGTTAAAGGCTCTGTCGACAAGAATTTCTCCTTGTACTTCTCAATCACTGGCTCTGGAATCACTTCTTCGGTGGGCAGATTCTTCTTTTCGGCCTGCTCTTCAGCCTTTTCGGCCTTGGGAGTCTCTGCAACTTCGTCGTCATCGCGTTGCGAATCCGTATCTTGCTGGCGCTTCAGGGCTTCCCGCTCCTCAAACACTGCTTTCTTCGTCTTCTTCTTTACTTTCGCGGGACGCTTCTTCAAAGTCTTGCCCACCATCGAGGCTGGAGTTTCGGAGCGGGTGACTCTGCTCTCAGCATCGTCTCCTGTTTCTGGTTCAGGAATAATGTCTACAGAGTCCTCACGGGTCTCAAACCCTGAGCCGAGTGCTCCAAGTCTGACACCAAACAGTTCCTCGTCAGACTTCTTTTGACGCTTGAAAGCCGATTCGACCGAGGCCACAAGCTTTCGTTTCCTAGAAAGTGCAGAATCTGCGATGGCAAAGCTTGCCTCAGTCATAGAATCGTCCTCACCCTGTTCCCAAGGGACAAAGTCATCCTTAGAAGCTTCATCATCGGTGCTCATCCGGCTACGAGGTCGTGACTCGGGCTCCTCTGTTTCACGAGCCAACAGCGCGCGAGTATCCGTATCATCGTCGGACTCGACATCGCTGGAAAGACCTCTGAGACGGTGATGAAGAGAGCGGAAGGTATTTCGAGCAACAGGAGGCCGTTGTCGTGCAAAGGGATCAACAAAAGCGCTTCGTTGAGCCTGACCCTTGACCTTTGTCTTGCGAATTCTTGGTAGAGCTTTAGGTTCAAAGCGGCCGGTTCGACGCTCGATAGGATCAGCGCGGGAATTGGGCGTTCCCACACGAGAGCTGTCATTGTCGTCCTCGATACTTGGTAGCTCATGGACGTCATCAGGATGCTCAATATTCAGCTTGCGTCGTTTAGCGGCGTGTCTGGCAGGGTCCAGGAAATCTGCAAGAGCAGGCGCGGCGACATGGGTGCGAATGTGTCTAATAAGATGTTCCGTTATCTCGCGTCGAACCACTTCCACAGTCTCAATCACCGGGTCAAAGTTCTTGGCTCTCTGCTTCTTTTCCTCTTCAAGATCCGCTTCTTCCTCTCGTCGCCGCCTGTCCTTCTCATCGCGGAAGCGTGGTTCAGCATGAGGCTTTTGGTCATGGCTTGTGCTAGATCGACGACGGCTGGAAGATGTATCATCCCGGCGGGTTCGAGGTAGACAGAGCTGCATGGCCATGTCATAGTTGAAGAATTCAGTGTGATTGACAGCCCGGAAACATCGCTCAGCTTCTGACTTGCCAGTAAATGAGTTGCGAAAGACGATGTAGTAGCCCGACTTGTCGACACGAATCTCTTCGAACCCGTAATTCTTCAGTCTTTTTTTCATATGCGGAAGGATGCTTGGTAGAACGGGGACACTGTCGCCTGTAACGTAAATATATGGATCGTCCACGAGCTGCGGCGCAAGATTAGAGCCTTCAACATTCAGGCCCTTTGACTGCGTGGATGGCATGGGAGGCTGTGGTGTACCGGGGGCTGCAGGCTGTCGTTGTGCTGACGGCCCTTTAGGTGCAGTCGGGGGAGGTCTCGTAAAGCCTGGAGCTGAGCCGGATTTCGGGCCTGTCGGAGGCGCTTTAGCAGCTTGAGCAGTTCTCTCCTGTTCCCTCTTCTCGATTTTTTCCTTGTCCCTCTTGAGATGCTCTTCCAACATTCTCCGACTCTTATGGCCGTCGACATCATACTCTACACGAACGAAGTCGGCATCTACCTTGATGCCGCGAGTCCGCACGGCACGGCGAGCTGCATCAATGGCAGAAACGTGGGGCCGGTCAGGTCGTTTGGAATCTCGGTAACGGATCGTCGCAAATCCAAGATAGCTACCTGTTTCTGGGTGCATCTTGTTGCTGCTCTCGGCGATGTCACCAAACGTGGCAAAGATGGCTGTCACTTTGCTAAAGGGGACAAGCGGATTATACTTTGTCACGACAATTTGTGTCGGAGGGCCAGGGCCAAGAGAAGTCTTGGGGTCGTAAATGTAAGGCTTGAGGTTCTCAGGCGCTGTTCGTAGTCGTGACTTGGGGAGGTAGTAATCGGTATTGATATAACCGAGTCGACCATCCGACCTCGATAGTCGAGGATCTGTAGGGGGGGCGTCATCGTCCTAATCATTTTCATTAGCCACAAGTCTCTACACCACAGATGACGCCCCCCCTGAGAGAGGAAGATATAGTTATACGTACTCGACCGAACTCTCTATATGTCGGCTTGGCGCTTCTGCTGACGCTCTTGTTTTGTACTCGATCGAGGAGCGGATCATAGGTGCACTTGAGGCCCTTTACGGAGGGCATAGGGTCTCGAGCCGGAGGGCGCTCAATGGGAGATAGTCCGTCTGATATCGCGCCATTGGAGCCAGCGGCCGGAGAATTTTGGGATGAATGTCTCGCGGCCCGATCGGCGGTCAGGTATGTGGACATGTCTGGCTTCGCGGGGGCTGAAGCCGACGAGTTTGGAGAATGTTTGGATGCGATGGGAGTAAGGCTCGAGGTGGGGAGGCGGGACGAAGCTGTAGTCGCCGCGGCACCGTGCCGGGCAGATGTACTGAATATTGATGAGGCCGCACTGCTATATGAGCTGGCCGAGTCGACTGTATTAGGGATATCGGTGAATGGGGATTCGGTGTCGTTAGGCTGTGAGTGTAGAGTATCCGACGCTGGGGCAAGGCCGTTTTGACCAGAACTCGCGTCGGTTTCCAACGTAGCTGGTCCTGATGGAGTGTCGGAGGCGCCGTTGATAGATGTCGATGTTGACCCAGTCTTGGGGCGATCGCGATCTCTATCACGTTCTGCGCGATTCTGAGCCTGTGCTTTTACCTTTGGAGCGGTGGGGAAGAACTGCGCGAAGCTCGCGCCTGGCGGACGAGTCATCGTGACGATGCGCTCTTCCTACTTCTTCCCCCGTGCTCTTACCATGATATCCTTGCGTTGAAGCGCGGGAACGGACGGTGTAACGAGATGAAGCTATCCTCAATGTGTGTCCGGGCAGATTGCGGTGATTGGAGAGGCGATGAGGCGGTGGAACTGAATGCGTTGGAATAGGCTTCACGCGACCGAGTGATGCTGAGGTTGAATGTGGCGGAACAGCGTCATCCACCAATTCTAGGAACGGTAAAGGAGAAGAAAAAGGTCGTCAGGGCATGAAGACGCAAGCAGGCTCAAAGAGACGATGCGCGCGAACAAGCTGGCGGCGATATCTGATAGCAATCTCCAGGCCGTGGAACAAGACGAGGGGGGGAAATTGGTGCGAGAAGGGAAAAAATGGCTGACGACCAAGGAAGTTGACTTGACGATTGACCAGGTCTTGGGTCTGCTGCTTTGACTTTTGGTTCAGGGATGATAAAGGTAGAGTTACTTTTAGCGGTAAGGTCAAACTAGGAGAGCGAGTGCCCAGCCACAGTTTTGGGGTGCGTGTGGGTGGCTAGAGATGCAAATATCGTTTTTGATTGGAGGTTGTATTTGGGGTCAACAGACCGTTGACGGGGTATCTTCTTGGTGCCAATTAACGCGTTCCACTAAAGTACGGAGACTGACAGCGCGCTTTACATGGGTTGCTTTGCTTTGATTTGGAAAACGTGGCCAAGATTTGTCTGTTTTACCGGTAAACACCGTAGCAATTGGTATTAAGAACAAGTTTGAGGTCCGTTTGTCAAACAATTCGATACCATGTGCGGTTTACTTATATGATATTGTTGACCTTTGTCATAGTTATCCGGTTGACAAGGGCCCTTAGGCATAGATGTCATCGTGCATGAAAACACCATGGCTTTGTTGAAGCCTGACAAAGATGAAAGGAGGTGGCCATCATCAAAGGACTTCTCTTTAAGCCAATAGAGAAAGCATTTAGAAGATACCGATCTTCCTAAAAAATACTAGCTTATCAACCTGCACTGACTTGACCATGCACACAGTCTGAAGTAGCCGTCGACAATCAGTGTGAGTCGAATCGATGAATTAATACGATCAACATCACATACAAATGGTCATTTAACAGAAAAATTCATTTATTGCCGACATTAGGTGCAGCTACTTGAAAACCAAACAAACCCTGTGGCATACAATCTTTGAAGAATGGTGATCTTTGCACACGTCTTCTTCCTTCAGAACCTTCTAAAACGCCATCTCATCGACCAAAATACAGGTTGCTGTGAGCTTGTTCCCAAACGCCAGATATCAGTTCAATTGTACAAGTAGACGTTCTTCTCAAAAGCTCAACTTGAGCTCGAATTCCTCCTCATCAGAAATGTCAAGAGGCTGGCTCAGGGGTGGAAGATCATCATCCTCGCCGTCCTCATCAAAGATCGACATGAACTGAGGACGTGGCTTGGCCTCTTGCTGTTTCTGCGCCGCTTGACGAAGACGAGCCGGGGTGATGGTGAGATCAGATTGAAGAGAGTTGACTGTCTCTGCAGGCTTGGCCAGACGCTGGGTTCCAATCGTCGCACCAGCTCCACGACGTTGAGCTTGAACCATGGACGATGCTGATCTACCACGGCTATAGCCGATAGTGGTTCGTGAAGCGGCTTCACCAAGAGCACTTTCAGCACGCGATATTTTGGTAGGTAAAGCGCTTCGGGCGACAGGCCTCCGGCTTTGGATCAATGAGGTAAGAGGCTTTCGCGTCTTTGTTGTTCGTGAAACGATCGGGATTTTGCGGTTGCTTGTGGTGTCCGAATGAATGGACAAGGCAGAAGCAGCGCGTCTTGAAGACAGGCTAGAAGGCTGCTTGGCTCTGATGCCCTGATACTTTCGCTCTGGGAGTACCGCAGCGGTATCTTGGACAGCTGCTGGCTTACTTTGTGCCTCATTGTCTGACAGATCATCGACATTGAATGTCAGCGCATCTGTCTCCAGCTTATTTCTTTTCTCTGCCTTGATTGCGACTCTTTTCATCGTCTCTTCGAACTCTCTGTCTTGTCGAGAAACGCCCTCGTCATCGACAGGGTTATAGAAGTGCTGATAGTAGCCCTTGAGAATGTTCTCTTTCTTCAGACCCTCCAGGGTCAGCATGTCCTTGGGAAAGCAATCGGATTCATATGGAAGGTCCTTGGGCTTCGGGGGTGCATATTCTGGCTCCTCTTCCTGCTCAGCAGGCTTTTGTTCTTCTTTGAGTCTGATCTCTAGAGGCGCAAAGTCCACTGGTCGCTGCTTAGGCTTCTGTGCTGTTGGCTTAAGTTGTGTCTGCTCAGGGTCCTGGATTATGCTCTTAGCACCTCCCAATTGCCCGTTTTTAGCCTTGGCATTGGTGGTCTTATTGCCTAGGGGAGCTCGATTCTGGGTTCCTGTTGACGTATTTTGCATCAGTACACTGTGCTTTATTGTCATGGAAGTCTTTCATACCCATCGGCGTGACCATGGCCTGTCGCGCTCCATTGCCTTTGTTTAATGTCTTGTCACCCAGAAACGCCTTTGCCCCTCCAACTCCAGTCTTGCCTGTAAAAGCATTTGGAACGTTCTCGTCATGCTGAGGAAACCGAGAAGGCGTCTTCGGGAATCGTGAACTTGGCGTCTTGTGTTGCTGTTTAGTCGGAACCTGCTGGCTATGAACCACCAGGTTCTCTTGGTCGCGATGCGCCGCCAACATGATGGCTACAATAAGCGAATCAAGTATTCAGAGTATCGGTGTTTTTTTCGAATAGAATCAGGCGGACGTTAATCTCGTCATTGATATAATTAATCAAAGAGGTAATTAGACGCGTGCAAGATAAAGGGTCCTTTGACCAGCTCCCTGGCCTATCGCCGGGTGTTTTGTCAGGCCTGTGCATGCCGTTGGCGGGGCAACGACGACCTCTACCTTGAGTTTAGACCCCTGGAAGATGCCGGCATGTGAGCGCCACAGGTAAGTGGCCGCCACAAGCCAATGGGGCTTGCGGGCTGGACTCGACTAGGTACGTACTCTGTAGCGGGCCTCAACCGGGGCAGTTCTATTGTGGAGGGGCATCACTCCTCCCCTTTCTTGATACTTAACCGCTTCATCTTACATCCGAGCAACACGCCCTTTGTCTTCATCGCCAGCTTTTCTTCATTTTTTTTCTTCAACTCAAACTAATCTTTCGTCGCTCAACAAAATGGACCGCATCAAGGAGGTCAGTCAACAAGCTCCTTGCTACCCCGCCATGAACCCCAAAGGGGGAGCCGTTGTGGAGGGGTAAAACTATCGTCGACCCATGCTAATATGGCGATGGTGAACAGAAAATGAACCAGCTCCGTCTGGAGGCTGATGAGGCTAGCTCCAAGGTCGAGGAGCTCCAGAGTAAGGTCAAGGTGCTCGAGCAGGAGAACCTCTCAAAGGAGCAGGAAATCACCTCCCTCCAGCACAAGAACAACCTCCTTGAGGGCGAGGTCGAGAAACTCGAGAACGCTGTAAAGGACTTCAAGAAGGCCGCCGACGAGGGCCAGCAGCACGGCACCCAGAACGAGACCCTCCAGCGAAGGCTGCAACTCCTCGAGGAGGAGGCCGAGGATGCCGACAAGACGCTCCGTGAAGCCAACGAGAAGTACGTTGAACCCCCCTTTAGCGAGCTCCTTACCGCCATTTCAAAACCCGCGAATTTTCACAAATCAAATCATCTATGAACTAACAAGACGACCCTACAGGCTCCGACAGACCGACGTCAAGGCTGGACACTTTGAGCGCAAGGTGCAAGCCCTTGAGAACGAGCGTGACCAGTGGGAGACCAAGTACGAGGAGATGTCGCAGAAGTACACCGCTCTGCAGAAGGAGTTGGAGGAGCTCCAGGCCGAGATTGGCAACATCTAAGCGAACTTCGACCTTTATGCACTTGCGCCGGATGCAGGATGTTTGTTAGCATGTCCTCAGCCATCCATCAGTCTACTCTTTCAGTTGTGTGATGCCTCGGTTGCAGGAATTCAAAGTGTTGGTCAGATGAGCGAATGGAGCAGTTGCCGCATGTTACGTTTCTACTAGCTGATTGAAGCTGGCTTTTCTCAAGGGTATCTTTTGTAAATGGTGCGCCTGTTGCATCCTTCTCTGCTCGTCCAATGAGTCTGATCGTGTTGTTATCATGATCTCTTTGCCTTTTTAATCCTCTGCTTCTTTCCCGCCAGCTGCCTGTCAAACTTGGACTCGTATCGGAACTTCTTCTTTTTCTTCTTGGGCTCCCGTCGTGACTTTTCTGTGTTGTCGTCCTTGGTTTCTTCCTTCTTGTTGTCTTGGTCCTCGTTTTCGTCGTCGACCTGAGGCTTATGTAGTCCATCTCTTGTTACCGACACAGACTCGACTGTGACCGTTGTGTAACGATCCTCGTCAATGTACTCTTCTTCGTGATCAACAATCTCGAGTTCGGGCTGATCAGGGAAACCGTCCCATTCCTCGGACTCCTCCTCTTCTGAATCCTGCCCAACTGCTCCAGCAGCTTCTGACTCTTGCAACAGTCTGTTTACGGTTTGTACGTGTTCCTCGACTTCGCGCTTTCGTTCTTCTCGGATCTGAGCAGCACATATTAGCATGCATTTGCTACCTGGAGAGATTGCATCTAGCATGACATGGCGCGTCAACATACCTGCTTTCGCATCTCGAGCTTCTCCTGACGAGCTCTCTTAGCAGCTTCTTCTTGCGCATGCTTAATACGTTGCTGCTTCCGCTTGTGGAAGCCAGTCAAGTATTCCTCGCGCGCATCGTCGTCGAAATTGATTTCCTCAACGGCAGAGGCTGCTTTCCGCTTCTTGGATGGTGGTGGCAAAGGGCTCTTTTTGGGCCTCGGTTTGGCGAACATGACTGATTAGGTTTAAAAGCTCTTTGGATGTAAATGCAATTTAGGATATGTAACGAGTGGACTATTTTTGTTGGCTGGTATCGTTCTTTTATCGTACAGAAAATCTCCCGTCGCAAAGTTTCCAGGGTAGCTCCACAAGGCCTGCTCACCTAGGTGTGCATAAAACGGGTCCTTGCTTGTATCAGGGTGGTTACGTAAGGTGGCCGTTACTGCATCAGCTCTGTCATGTATTGGCTGTATTCATTACCAGCTGGAATCGACAGGCAGACACAACGCTCAACATCCAGCAAATATCATCCGTGATGCGTCTCCAGATTCTCGCCAGCGCGCTTGCCCTCAGTGGCTCAGCAGCCGCTTTCTCAGACTCGTGGCCCTTTGTCATGTTTTCCACCTCTCAGTATGACGCGCGCCCCGTGTTCTAATGCTTGAAGCTCCCTGCTGAACGGTGACGATGACAGGTTCTCCGATGCTCCCAGTAACAACCACGTCCAGACGCGAGACCAAGCCCTCGAACAGGTCAAGGATCTCTTGACTTCATGTCCTACCGACAACTACGTCTTGATCGCCCAAGAAGGCGCCAACGTTGCTGATATTCGACAACCGAAAGCTATGCCCAATCTTCACAATGCTATCGCGCGCAAGGAAATCCAGGGCAAATTCATCATCCCTGAAGTTGTGGGCGAGTCGATCGATGCGGACGCGATCCAGGACTACATCCAGACTGCGTGCTATGCACAGGCGAAGAAGGTCGAGCCTCATTTCACCCTGATCAAGCCCTCGAAGGACGACAAGGATAACGAGGGTCGGTTATTCCAGCTTCTAAATGGAGAAATCAATGTTGACAGATTTACAGAAGCTATCAAGCAGTGGAATATGAGCGAGAAGTGGATGAAGGATTCATACACTGTCCTGTTTGTTGGCACGCCAGCCGTCCAGGACAAGACGTCAAAGAAGACCTCTGCGTCCGAGAAGACGATCTATGAGCCCGAATTTATCGAGCCCGTGCGCATGAACCTGAAGCGCGACGTCTCAGATGGCATGTCGAGCCAGGCTGACAACAAGACCGAGTACGACAACCGCCCCTTGTTCCAGAAGTACCAATTCTTCACTCCCGGTAAGCAACCATTTATCCCCCGTGACTGATTTCGTGTATAATAATATTGGATTTCAAGGTATCTTTATGGGCCTCATCACTGCCATCGTTCTATTCTCCATCCTTGGTGTTGGTCTTCGGGCTCTTGGCAGTCTCGAGGTCTCTTACGGCTCCTTTGACAAGGAAATGGGTCCCGCTGCCCAGAAGAAGCAGCAGTAAATCATGTGCACTTTATAGACAGGTGCTGTTCATGTATCAATCTTCCAAGCGGGGCGATACTTGTATATCAGATTACGGAGTTTGGGTTTCTTTGGTGTGACTTGATGGGAGGAATAGTTTCGGCATGTTGCGAGCATCGACTGTAGACAGGCAATGGGGACGAAGATCCAAATCGTGAGCCTCGATCCAAGTCTATTGAGTGCTTTCCCCGATGAGGTTCCAAGTGGTAATGAATAATTCAACGCCAAACTCCGTCGTGACATCTCGAGTCATGAACATCAGACCCCCCGCAAGCGATGATTCCCCTCATGCATTTCTTTCTGAACAACAAACACCATCCTCCAAGAACCCTTCATAATATAATCTTGTTCGTTGCTTTCTACACCAGGTGACTGGGCAGCAAGAAGTTGGCGATACCCTCCTTGACAGCGTACTCATGCCCACAGTTTCCACAGACGAGCTTTCCCTCAGACATTTGAGTCTCGAGAAGTAGATGGTGAAGATCCTTGAGCGTCTTCTCGTCTGCCTTGAGCTCTTCCGCTGTAGGGGCCTGCTCTGGAAGTTGGGGGAATCCCAGCTGCAACATAGAATGTCAGATAGCTGTTTCAAGCAAGAGCTAAGAGCCGCATCATCTTTCGCTGTATCACTCACCTCTGAGGCCGTTGTTCGAAGCGCAGGCCAGTCAAGCCGAGGCAGCACATTGAGAATCATGTCGGGGTTCAGCTCAATGTCATCCTGGACAAGCTCAGCGTCCTTGGGGTGGAGAGGATATGAGTTTGAGGAGGACTTGCAGGCCTTGACGGCGCAGGTAAGGAAGTTGAGACTGAGGACCTTCATATTCTGCTCTCTCAAGTAGATAATAATGAGTAAATATGGGGGGATGAGAGGGACGCGTAAGAGACCGAATGTGGTATTGACTTGTACTTACACAACTTTTTTTCTCGCAAGGTTATGGCGGGGGAGCCATTTGAGACTGAGTCGTAAGCCCCACGTGACAGGGATTACTAGATGATGGCAACGTAGCAGATATGGAATTTTGATAAAATCGATTTACTCAGGAACAGTGGAAAGATGGAATTTTTCACACAAGTTGGACGAAACCAGCAATGAGGTAAACATGAGAATATGAGGTAGATCAAGGTATATTGGATATTGTGCCTCTTCAGGTAGTATGCCGTGTTTCAAAGCATCTAAAATCGAGAGCGCTGTCGGGCGTGGCGAAGTCCAACAAAGACGATACCAGCGCCAACGGCGAAGAGGCCAGCCTTCTGTAAGGGAGACCATTCAGAAGCAGGAGCTGTCTCCGCGGCGTATTCAGTTGTGCCAACGATGTCTAAGTAAGGCGGGCGCTACGTATCAGCAATCCGGCCTTTATGGAGTTTATCATGATGGCGAGGCAACGGACAGAGCGGAAAAGTGTTGCCTCTTAAAGCTCAACGTGAATACCTTCAGGGGGAACCTTGAGCTCGCCGCTCTTGACGATCTTGACCGCCTCGACGGGTCGGTCGGCGGCGCCAGTCTTGCTGTTCTCGATCTTCTCAATAATCTCGTAGCCCTCCAGGACCTCGCCGAAGACGACGTGCTTGCCATCGAGCCACCTTGATATAATTGTTAGCATTGCAATTGGTTCGATGCCGAGAAGGGGATGTCGCTTACGAGGTGACGACGGTGGTGATGAAGAACTGGGAACCGTTGGTGTCGCGACCGGCGTTGGCCATGGAGAGGAGACCCTTCTTGGAGTGCTTGAGCTTGAAGTTCTCATCCTTGAAGCGGTCACCGTAGACTACAGGCATTGTTGGTTAGCCAATGGATCGTTGAAATAGATATAGAGCAACACGTACTGGACTTGCCACCAGTGCCATCACCCTTGGTGAAGTCACCGCCCTGGATCATAAAGTTCTTGATAACACGGTGGAAGCTGGAGCCCTCATAACCGAAGCCCTTCTCGCCAGTAGCCAGAGCGCGGAAGTTCTCAACAGTCTCGGGGACAGTCTTTCCGTAGAGGCCAAAGGTGACACGGCCAAGAGTCTGGTCACCCTGCTGGATGTCGAAGAAGACATTGTGAGTGATCTTGGGTCCCTTGACAGCCTCGGCCGTCTGGGCGAAGAGCAGAACGCCCAGCCCAAAGACAAGGGCCGACGCGAAAAGGCGGCGAAGGTTGAACATGGTTGTTGTTTCTCTGCTGGTGATTGATGATGCAAAGATACAGAGTTGGAGGGAGAGAGGAAGCTTGGAGGATGGGGACACTTATACCATAGACTACTCCGACCGGGGGAGCTGGCGCAATTGGGGGACCTAATGCCTGAAGAGGAGCCCCGCCCGCAGCCGGTCTTTGGTGGGTGGAGAGCTCACTCACTGCAGCGTTCCAGCGCGTTTCAGCGGCTAAAGCCACCAACTGAAGCGTGAGCTGGTTGCGGATGCTGAGGGGACAGAATAAAGCAGATATGCCGAGCTTTTTGTTGTGCGACTTTTGAGCATAACTATTATATCAGCCTTTGTCCCCACCAAGCCCATCTGTGTTGCAAACAGTAGACGATTAACCCGAGTTTTACCGGATCGTGCATCTTTTTCCCACTTGCACGCCAGCTTCATCTGGATTTCGAGATCGAGGCATGCGACCGTGATATCCTCAGATAATTCGTCACAATGGTGCGTCTCTACCAATGCTCTCTTCTTTCAATTGTTCGCCTACTGACAATCCTTCCTAGGTGTTCATATTAGGCGTCAACTTCGGCGAGCAGAAGCTGGTCAAGGTAAGTCTCCGGCATCAACCAACGCCCTCGTTCCATTCTCACACGATACTCTCCGATAGAAAGCCCTCGAGTCTTTCTACGCTCTTGGGTCCACGACCTCTGCTCGCATCATGGCCAAATACTCGATCCACAAGCTCGCCAAGGTCGGCTCCCTCGCTCCGAGAACCGTCACATCCATCACGGCCGAGTTATCGCAAATGACCCTCGAAACGGATGCCCGTCGGCAGGTGCAGGAGAATATTCGAAGACTAAAGGATATGGGCTCGTATCGTGGTAGACGTCATGCAATGGGCTTGCCGGTGCGTGGTCAACGAACAAGAACACAGACGGTGACCGCCAACAGGCTCAACAGGGTGGAACGAAGAGGTTAGAGGTTGTACTGAGAGGCCTGTCTATCTGGCATTGGGCTTAAGTATTGCCCGGGGAGTCTAAGCGGCGAATAACAGCTAGAGATATCGACTGGGAAAATTTACCCTGATGGGGGATGAACGAGCATGACTACCCCCTTATTGTACAAAACTTGTATATACAGTGTACGATTAAACGAAATCGAATTTAGAATACCGTTTTCCAATGCGGCACTAGCAACCTCACACTGTTTCGAACGACGCTTCTAGTACATCTTCAAACTTATACTTTGGTAAGTCGTCCTCCAGCGGCAGCTGTCCCTTGGCCTGCAACTGCATTGCAACGGTGTCTACATCTTTCCACACACGCAACAAGTTACCGCCAACAACCTTGGCCGCATCGACATTGCTGACGCCCTGTCGGAGCAGCTCAGCAACCAGGTCAGGATACTTGGTGACATCTTCGAGGCCTTGCGGCACTGAGGGAATGCCGTCAAAATCGGTTCCGATACCAACATGGTCGTATCCAACGAGGTTGCCGATATAGATAATATGCTGTGCCGCATGTGCTAGAGTCGAGTTTTGAGGATAGAACTCGGGGAGACCATTTTCGCTTCCGGTATCAACACAAGAGATAAAGTCAGGGGCGATATTGACCATGACAAGAGAGTTGCGCTCCTTTACCAGCTTCAAGACATTATCTTTGACGTTTCGAGGATGGGGGCAGACGCTCCAAGCGGAACTGTGAGAGAATATGATAGGGGCTTGGGAACCAGTCCACTCGTCTCCGCCACCTAGGACATCGAGCATGGTATCCTCGCTGCCAATGCCTGGTTAGAAACGCGGAGTTTGAAATAAGAACGAAGAAAACATACCTGACATGTGAAAGGTCGACAATCATGCCAATACGATTCATCTCGTGAATCAGCTGGCGCCCTAATGGACTGACGCCTCCCCATAGAGGCTCAGCTTTACGAGAGGGATTCGACAGAACGGCAGCATCGGCAAACTTGTTATGGCAGTTGTGAGTCAAGGTAGCGTAGCGCACGCCAAGCTCATGAAACTTGCGAAGATTGGACAGCTTGTTGCCTATCTGGTGCAAGCCCTCAATGCCTAGAGGTGAAATCAACTTTCCCTGCCTGAAGGCTTCAAATGCGTTGGAGCTGTCAACTTTTTGAGAGAAATGATTGGGGTAGGCCGCCTGCAGCCTAGTCATGACATCGATCTGATCCAGTGTGAATTGAACGCCTGTGGTGCATGATTAGAATCGTCTCTCAGTAAACAAGAAACATCGTTACTTACTGGCTGCATAGTTTTCATCAGAAAAGTCGGAGTCATTCGCTGGGCAAGGAGCAAAGAGACTCCAGAAGGCACCACCACTCTGGCCTTGACGAAGACGATGCAAGTCTACGTGTCCAGGTAGCTCACCCTGTTCAAAGGGCTGAGTAAAGTTCTCATCGTAGATTTGGTTGCCATACAGGAAACGCAGCACCAGTGGGAAGTCAACATGGCCATCTACACATTATCTTGTTAAAAACTGAATAAGACAGATGGGCGTTATGCGGAAAAGATGTTCTTGTCGATGATAATAGAGGGGTTGGCATACCTATCAATGGCGTGGTGGTGAGAATATGGCGTGCTCGTTCCTCAGGCGTCCGTAGACCGTTTCCATAGCGAGGCATGCCATTATAGCGGTTACTGACTGGCCGATGTAGTAAGCTGAGTCCTAGCAATGCTAAGAAGATAACTAGAACAGCCTTTCGCGGTGTCAACTTTGGTGAAGGGGAGGGAGGATCATGATGTGGGTGGTTGTGAAGCTGGGAGAGCAGTCCTCCCTTGACTGATCTGTTTGGGCCCCTGGTTCGTGATGGCCGATTGGTGTTGTACGATAAAAGAGGTTCCTGCCGCCCCATTATGGTAAAACAAACGAAATAGAGATATGAGACGAGTAAAGATTGACGAATACAGATGAAATGATGGTGTTTGATATGAGTTGAAAGTGCTGAGCTTGTGTTGAAGAGGTGAAGATGTGGAACAGGGATAAGGCGTCAGCGCCCTGGAACCACGGGCTGACAAATATGGTACACCTAATGAATTTCCCGTATTAGGAATAAGAGAATGATTCTATAACTAGAAATTGAGTATTATAGGGGACGTTTAGAGATTGAGCACCGATCGAATCAGTCCAAGTCGTTCAACTTGTTCAATCGCTTTGGGCAAACGACGTAGGATAACTTTCACTCTCTCTGGTACTTTGAGGACTCCCCTGTCTAGAGGTCTCTGTTAAGGGCGGGATGCTATGCAAGTCCACAAAATTAGGAGCAGGGGCTTTATCAGCCACAATCCATCTTAGAGTAGGTACCTTGGGCAAGAGATTAAAAGTATAGCACTAAAAATAGCTATTTTATAAGTATTTATACTTATATTTTCCCTGGTTGAAATTATTATTGAAAATACTATTAGTTGCTCTATTAATTATTATATA